>JAOPSE010000114.1:6730844-6832961 GCA_029449295.1 Zea luxurians | reverse complement strand
TTTTGTCAGTAGTTTTCTCAAATCTGAATTTTGCTGAGCTTCGGCTTCAAGTTTTGCACTAAGATCTTGTTTTTCTCGTTCGAACTGCTCAGACTGGCGGAGAAGCTTCGTATTCAGTTCTGATATCTTTGCTTCAGCTTCCGCCAATAAACCTTCGGTCGCCTGGAGCTCAAAGTTCTTCTTCTCGAAAGCATCTGATTGCTCCTTTATTTTGTTTTCCAAATTTCCAATTATAACTTCATGCTTTTTATCTTCAAGATCTTGTTGCATTTGCAAGGCTTTGCTCAGCAGCATACTCTGCACGAACACAACCTTCGTCAGACATGTTTTTATTAGAAGCGACAAAAGTTAGGTGGCAAGTTGTTCACCTTGAAGTTGGAGTAAAATAAACTACCAACGACATGTTGTCGTCGGTAGCGGCTGATGTCTGACTCTAGCTTCGGAAAACCGATACTCTTTGATAGAGTACCGATTACCTTAGCACCAGTCTGGTCTCGAATGCAGCCTAGTTTTTCATCACTACACCTCCAAATAGGAGGGCACCTGACTTGTAGCCGCAGGATTTGGCATATTCTTTAAGTTCTTCTATTTCGTCCTTTGTCAGTTTCTGCCCAATTAAATTCTGAAAGGAGTAAGCTTCGTCATCCGAAGTATCTTCGGCTATTTCTTTTCCTTTTTCAGGCGCTGTGGCCATGGATTTTTCAGTAGCAGCACCGGCTTCTTCTGCATCTATGTCTTCCAAAATTTTGTTAATATTCTCAATGGTTGTTTCTAAATTAACCTCTTCGGCTGTAGCGGCTTCGCCAGCCGCGACCTCCGAAGGGGCGACTTCAATGTTCTTGGTGCCTTCGACAGCTGCTGTTTTCTGAACTGAAGCTCTTGGAGGTGTCTTATCGATAACTTCAGTTACCGCAATGATTCTTTGCCGTTTGTGTTTGCTCATCTTCGCCTGATCCGGCTCGTCCACCTTTTGAAAAAGCTTCGTCAGTCGGAGCCCTAATGGACTTAGCTTCGTGGGCATAGGTTCAGTCATTACCTTTAAAATTTCTTCCACGTCGCTGGTAGAAGGCGGTGTGGGGGTCCTCTCTTCTTCGGATATTTTCCGTTTCGGACTCGATATTTTCCTTTTCTTCGGGATTTTCTTCTGCTGCTGGTGCTCTTCATCCTTTGTCAGAATTTCAGTTACTCTTTTTCTTTTGAGGCCCTCGGCACCCTTGTTCAACTGCTCATAGTCTGGGTACTCGAAGCCCAGGGCATCAAATACTCGGTTCAGCCTTCGCTTCGGTCGGGTGCCGAAGGCCGCTGTCATTAATTGATCCTCCTTTTTGGAATAATTCCCCAAGATTTCATTGCACATTGTCTCAACTGTTTCTAACCACTCTTTGCAGGGCTTCTTAAAGTATTTCTTGAATTTAAAGTGATAGGGCAGACGGACCAGCTCCCCCTTCTTCTTTTCTCCTTCAGCTTCGGCATTTCCCACTCTTTTAGAGTAGGGAAGACTCTGAATGCCAAAAATTCCTGAACTAGATCCCTGGTGCCAATATGAAATGATTTCAAACTCACCCAGAGCAGCCCAGGTAGGACCCTTTAAGTCGCCGATGCGGCAGCGTGGCCTCGTCTCTCCGAAGATTAACTCCAGAGGGCTTTGCACCAATTCCCTGTCTTCGTCAACTTTCACATAAAACCATTCAGATTTCCAGCCTGCTGGCCATTTGCTTCGTAGCTAATGACGGGGGCATTTTGTTGTCTTCCGGTAGGCAAAATAGCAACCGAAATTATCATGTAGCCCATCTTTTCTGCCTTTGTCTGGTAGTGTAATTCGTGAACTCGGCAGAAGCTGTCGGCAAAAGGTTCCATAGCTTGGCTTCGGAGGGCCCAGATGTAAACATTGAGCCTAACGATGGCGTTAGGAGTTAGTTGATGAAAATAGATACCAAACCTCCTCAATATCTCTGCAATAATATTGTGCAGAGGAAATCTCAGCCCAGCCTTTAAAAAGCTTTTAAAGATAACAATCTCATCCTTCCCTGGCTTCGGGGTGGATTCTTCTCCCCGAAGCGGAGTAGCTTCTTCTGATCTTCATTGAAATAACCTGCTTTCACCATCTTCGAAAGATCAGCTTTTGAAACAGTCGATTTCCCAAAATCCAGGTGACTGGGCTTGCTGGGCGTAGCAATGTGGTAGTCATCTTCGGAGTCAGTCCCATCAATGTTTTCTTCTTCTTCTTCGGCTGTTGTCGGGTTTGCTTCGGCAGCAGGCCTCTCTTCCGCAGTAACTAGACCGGAGCGCTGCATCGCTTCGGAGATGGGCACAGTGTCTGAACCTTCGGCTTCGTCTCCCTCGCGCACAACTTTGGCAGTAGATCGCACTCGTGCCATGTAATTCTTAGTTTGGGGAAGTTAGAAACTTTTTTCTTTTTTCTTTTCTCCGAAGCTCTCCTTTCTGACGAAGCAAGCGTCGAGACGGACCTTCGTTCGATTATGAGTGTCAAGCTTCGGCTATGGTGGAAAATTTTGGCAGAAAAACAGTGCAAATAGCAATGAATGCTGTGGTAACTTCACACCTACCCGCTTGTTTATATAGTGCTGCAGGTAAGAAGGCGAAGCGGCAAGATTTTTACACCAGACGGGCGGTCACTTGTACTCGCTGAGCAGTGGACCGCAAAGATCAAACAGTAACTCTGCAAGGTGGGCCTGGCACGTGCCCGGAATCCGGATCGTTTCTCCGCAACGAGCTCAGGGAAGGTGTTTTTTGGACCTTCGGCTTCCCGAAGCTGAAGAGGCTCTTTTTTCACGGGTCAAGCTCGTTACGAAGAACGATCTAGCACCGCGAAAGGGGCTACTGTTGGGGTCGTGCTTCGGTGCGCCGAAGGTCTCACACGAAGAAGCAGCTTCGGCTGAAGTCGTCTTCAAGAGATGGCCGAAGGTTCCTTTTCATGGAGCTTCGGCGTTTTAAACCGACATAGAGATAGAATGACCTTTTATTCATAAAAGTCTGAGTCAATGTTGTAAACATTTGTGAGGGGCATAATTGTAATTTGTCACAGGCTGCGACCTGTGCCTATAAATAGATGAACAGTACCTCTGTACTGTTCACGCGAACCTGTCATCTTGTCTTCGCATCGCGCTTGTACCCTTGATTTCCTCAAGACCGAAGGTACATTTGTAATCTGAAGTCATTTATATTCATTCATGTTAATAAAAATGGAAATGACTCTATGCTAACATTTGAATGTTCATTTTATACCTCATGATTTATATAAATAATTCATCTCTCGTTCTTATGTTTACGAAGGTATGTCCTTCGTAACCTTCGTCCGAAGATTCTTTATATCCTGAAGGGATATAACGAAGTGGAGGACGAAGGACTTTAATATTTAACATTTTCTGTGTTGCCTTGTTCTTAATTCTTAGCATTTGAGAACAAGCCCCCAACAGCTGCTAACTGTAATATCCTGGTAGAAGAGCCCGACTCTCCTCCTCACCAAGGCAAGTCCCGGTGCATTTGCCACCTCCTTGCTGTTTTTAAACTTTTATCACTTATATGATGCATTAGGTTGTAGGAGTTGAATGATTAAACCTTTGTTGCATAACTTCCTTGAACTATTGATTACCATCCTTGATACCTGTTTTTAAAAAAAACTAGATGTGCTTAGTATGCTCATAGACTAAGAACAAAATGTTTTGATCTATGAATCATGTTTTTACAAAGAAAATAGGCTGGAGTGATGAAGGTATCAAAGGCCTTGATGACTTCATCATTTCAGTAGGGTACCTATGACAGGTACCAGGTTTTCAGAAATAACTTAATATGAGACCAGACGTTGAGCAGGAAAGGTCGCCCGTCTGTGTCGCTTAAGGACCGTTCCGATTGTTGGCCTGCTGATCTAGGACCCTTTAACTGGCCACATGCCTCATCATGGGTAAGCTTAGCCTCAGTTGGACCAATACCAGAAAGGTCGGCCCGCAATGGGAGTGGAGAGATGGCGAGAGTATCGTGTATCCACCTGGCGAGAGGCTGGATGGTGGGGTACTGAGCTCTCGGTTGGCGGGGACCCGTTCTGGTCTTGAGAAACCCGTGGGCAAGTTGACATATGCAAGGGTTAAGTGCTACATATGTCGTGTGGTTGGAGATCCCCAGCTGGGTATTAATCGATTCGGATCGCCGAACTTCTCGGATATGAAGACTAGATCTTCGACCTTCAGCGTAGATAACAAGTGAAACTAAAGCCTGTTAAAAAGAAGCTAGTGTAGGACAAGTGAATGCTCTAGATTAGGCAAATCTAGATTCAGGAAAAGTACTTAACTTGTGAAGTAAAAGTTTGGCTTAAGGATCTACTACTAGTAAGCTTTTCTGCAAAACTGAGTCTTTGAAATTTGGTAAGCCTTACCTTGATTCCCAACAACTAGCATATCCTTGAGAGTCTTTTTCTTTAGTCGGGTCAGTCTTGCTGAGTATTTCCATACTCAGGGTTTATCCCATTGTTGTTGCAGGAGAAACTATCAACACGTATGAGTTTTGTTAAACTCATAATGGTGACTTTTACTTGTGTGCATTATGTGTGTGCTGCGGGAAGATGGTTTCTTCCCAGTTGATGTAATCAGTTAGCACTTTAACTCTACCTCAGGCATGTAATAATAAATACCTCGTGGTTTGTAAACTTATTAGCTTGTTAATGTATATTATCTTATTGTAAAGACTTCTGCTCTACTCCTGTTTTTAAAGTTTATGTTCTTGACTGGTTATTGTAATATTTGCAACTTTGCGTGAATGGTCCTTGGAAATGAACGAGTTCATCGAAACTCGGCACCTCAAGTAAGTTATCTAATCCACTTACATATCTATCCGAGGCCTTGAGGGCAAGGATTGGTGTACGTGGGCCCGATAACTTGGTTGGGTTGTGACATCCTGTGCCTGTATCAAAGGATGGCTAGTATCAGGCGATGGGCCCTATGGGTGTGCTACTAACGCTCCTTAGCTAAAGTTGTGTTCAGGCCCAGGTCCCAGTCGAGGCTGCCTCATGGGGGCCGCTACCAACTTTTTTAGGTATGCTGGTATCCAGCCTCGACATGTCGAGCCTACATCCTAGGGGGGCCAGGTACCAGAGAGGAGTTGGCAAGGCCACACACAACAGGGGCAAATAGTATGCAGATAAGTGCTAATACTGCTTGATAAGTAATTCTCAAAAGTACCTTGCAAAAGCAAAGTTATTACGTCCGCCTTCAAGCGGGGCCCTAGCCTTATGTCTACAGGTATGACCTATTTGACATTAGTAGGGTCGTGCTGGAAGCGTGGCCGCCATCTCCACGGCGTACGACGTCTTGTACGACCCCCCGGGTGGCGTCTTCAGCAGCTAGGCCGGCTGTCACCATTGGAGGCGGCACCGAAGCCATCAAAGCTAAAGAGATGGGGCGCGGCCGCAGCTCAGCCCGCTGTCCACCTTCACAAGGTTGGTGATCATCCTTCCCTCCGAATGCTGGAGGAAGAAGTGAAAGTCGCATAGAGGGGGGGGAGGTGAATAGGCGGAATCTGAAATTTATAAACTTCAAGCACAACTACAAGCCGGGGTTAGCGTTAGAAATAAAATCGAATCCGAAAAAGAGGGTGAAAACAAATCACAAGAAAATGAAGAGTGTGACACGGTGATTTGTTTTACCGAGGTTTGGTTCTTGCAAACCTACTCCCCATTGAGGTGGTCACAAGGACCGGGTCTCTTTCAACCCTTTCCCTCTCTCAAACGGTCACCTAGACCGAGTGAGCTTCTCTTCTCAATCAAACGGGACACTTAGTCCCCACAAGGGCCACCACACAATTGGTGTCTCTTGCTTTGATTACAAATGTTGCGGGAACAAGAATGGGGAAGAAGGAAAGCGATCCAAGCGCAAGAGCTCAAATGAACACGGCAAAACTTTCTCTTCTAGTCACTATTACTTTGAGTGGAATTGGGACTTGGAGAGATTTTGATTCACTCTAATTGTGTCTTGTATTGAATGCTATAGCTCTTGTATTGAATGTGTTGGCTGAAAACTTGGATGCCTTGAAGTGTGGTGGTTGGGGGGTATTTATAGCCCCAACCACCAAAGTGGCCGTTGGGGATGGCTGCAGTCGTATGGCGCACCAGACAGTCCGGTGCGCCACCGGACTGTGACGGAACCTCCCAAGTCATTAGGCCCACCTACAGTTGTCCTTGTTCGACGGACCTCAGACAACCCTGTAGGTGCCTCTGAATCACTTGACAAGTTTGGTATATGCTTTTCTTACCCTTCCCAAGAGCGTTTCACCCGTCACGCAGACATTACAAATCATCGGAGATACGAAAATGCGGAAGCGATTACATAAACTTACCTTTATTTAAAAGTAAGACAAAGTTATATATTACAGACCAGGATATAATTAACTGAGTGCAGAGTATTAATATTACAGAACCAAGGGAGGCAAAACCCCTCCCGATAAGTATCAAACAAAAGTTTTTATGGAGGAACCCTTCGTCCTGCAGCTCTATTCTTGGTTTTCTTCTTTTGAGACCACCTTGGAACAGAAACAACAAAAGTTTGTCGCTTCTTCACCTAAAAACAATAGGGAATAAAACCCTGAGTATGGAATTACTCAGCAAGACTTACCCGACTAAAGAAAAGACTCTCAAGGGTATGCTGGTTATCAGGGAGTCAAGGTGAGGTTTCTCAATAATCAAAGACTCTGTGTGCAAAAATGCTTACTAAAGTGGATCCTTAAAAAAATCAAATTTTACTTGTCAGGTTAAGTAAGATTACCTGTCTCTAGAGTTCTTTCTACCCTAGTTCAATCACTTGACCTGCACTAGCCAATTTCTTAACAACCCTTCATCTTTACTGGAGTTCTACGTATAGGGCAGTGACCAAGTCTTCATAACCGCGAAGGTACGACGATCCGAATCGATTATACTCAGCTAAGGATCTCCAATCAGACGACATATGTAGCACTTAACCCTTGCATATGTCAACCCGCCATCGGGGTTCTTAAGACCAGATCAGGTTCACGCCAACCGTGAGCACAGATACACCACCGTCCAGCCTCTTGCCATGGAGGGTACACGCTACTCTCGCCATCTCTCCACTCCCATTGCGTGGTATCTTATTCTGGCCTTAGTATGCCCGAGGCAAAGCTTACCCATGACGAGGCATGTGACCAGTTAAAGGGTCCTCGGTCATCAAGCCTACATCGAGACGGTCCTTAATTGACTCAGATGGAGACACTACACCGAGACTCTCCTTCTCGTGCAAGTCACCCGCCTGGTCTCAGCTTAATCAATTTCAATCCCAAAGTTTGGTACCTGGTAGAGGTACATCTTTTCCTAATGTTGAACCCATCATGGCCATGATGGATTCACCATCAAATTTTATTTTCAAAAACATCCCTCCCACTTTGCCACATCATCTTTTGTAAAAACACAATCTTTTTATTTGCTAAAGCAAGACTAAGCATGGTAAAAAAACTTTTTATAGAACAGGGATCCAAAGGAAGGTAATCAAATTCAAGGAAGGTAAAGCAGGAATTGTTTTATCAATCAACTCCTATCACCTAATGCATCAAGCAAGTGAGAAAGATTTTAAAAGAGTCAAGGAGGTGGCAAATACACCGGGGCTTGCCTTAGTTTACAGGTGACTCAGGCTCAGTTCCACAGATGTCAAAATAAAAACAGCTGTCGGCCTGATGTTCCTGAGGTGGTGATGAAGTCTTCTCTCCTTCTACTTCAACTTCTTCCTCGTTTTCTAAAGATAACCATACATAATAATGAATGCCCATGTAATGCTCATGAGAATGCAAAGATAATAAGAATTTATTAGCTAAGGTCTTGAATACAATTTTCCTTTACGGTTCTCCGAGAAACTAGGGTTTCCGGAGTCAGTAAAGGAATTCAAAGGGCAGGGGTAGGGTTTTGGGTTCTAAGCATCAAACAAGGTCCAAATCAAACCAAATTCTATCCAAGGCTTCTAAATAATGTTTAGAATTCAAATAAAAAGTTTGGGCATTTTTGGAATTATTATCTACTTTCTAAAAATCTAGAACCAATGCTTTAAGCTATTTTAAATGCTCCAAAATTCCTTATTTGATCTAAAAATCATGGAACTATTTTTATTAAATACTATGGAAAATTAGGAATCTAGGAAAATTGGATTGACATTTTTGCCATTTTTCTGCAATTTTCTACAGATTTTTAAAGTTGAACAGAAAAAGAAAAGAGAAAAGATTAAACAGTGTTGGGCCAAAAGCAGCCCGAGCGGCCCAGTCTGCACAGGAAAGCACGCGCGCCCGCGCCCGCGCTGCAGACTTTGCAGAAAGGTCCTCGGCGTTCTAGCTAACTGGGAATGGGTTCTTTCACTGTTTCATTGAGTCACTGACAGTTTGCAAGGAAGCCCCCCACGTTCTATTCCTTTACGAGCCAACGTCCCCGACGGCGATGAGCGCAGCAGAGCTCTGGCAAGCTCCTGGACCGGCCAAACGGGGCAAGGACTGGTGCTCTACTTTGGCCGAAACCGAATTCAAGTCTTACCCCATGATTTCCCCCAGTCAATTGCATAATTCGAGCTCTAAATCACCCTGTCCACGGAGACAGCGCAAAGAACGGATGAACAGAAGTGTTCCCGGTGATCTAGGGTAGTCTAACTCAATTAGGTGGGTCGGCGAGCATCACAGACGCATGAGAATGCTGAAACGAGGGAGCAGAGATCATGAACCGACCTGGAACAAGCTAGCCACGGCGCGGACTCTTTCAGGATGGCGGAAAATGGATTTGGGGGAACAGAGAAATTCGCGGGCTTTGGTGAGTAATTAAAGGCACGAGTGGGTGGATTGGATGCTTGAATACCTAATGAAGCTGAGGGTGTGCTCAATTTATAGGCTCCGGGGGCGGTGGCTTATGAATCGGGGATGGCGCGGTGGCAGCCGGAGAGAGGAGGGTGTACTGGCGCAGTGATTAGTGGCTTGTACCGTGGCGAGCTCATCGGTGATCACCGGATATGCTTAATGCGACCTACTGCGACGTGGTAAGACGCCCGAATACATGGCAAACGACCAGCAGGCAGCCAACGCCGGCGAGCTTATCTGTACAGGCCACAAATCATGGGGGCACGACGGCTGGCCACCGGAGTTATCCCTAGGTGAAGATCTTTTGCCTTGGAGTATTATCCGGTCACTGGGGAGCGCGAATCATAACGGCGACGATGATTCACGGCGAGGATTCACCGGCGGTGAGGTTCACTGAACCTAACTCGACCAGGGCACTGTACCATGGAATCACCATCAGAGTGCCTGACAGCCCAAGTTTAGGGTTAAATTTCTCTTAAATTTCTATGGCAACTTGTCCAAAGTTCTGTAACAAAGTTGTACATCAAAGATTCAGCTATAATTTTGCCACAGTAGCTATAGCCAAATTCCTACTCGATCATGTTTGAATTTGTACCCAAAGTCTTTGTAATTGCACTGTCAGTATGAAATTCAGACTTCAACAACCTGACAGCTCGACTTTGAGTGTGTTTTTCTTCCATTTCTTCATAACAACTATGCTTACACTCTTAAGCAAAGTTGTTCCCCTTTCATAGAGCTACAAAGTTGATGTGGTGCCCTAAGGTGAATTCTCACTATTGAAAGTTATAAAGCTCCAAAGTTGAGCCAAAATACTGATTTTTAGACTTAGGTGTATAGGGTTTAAGTGGTGCTTTTTGCAATTAGACCCAAAACTTAGGGTTTAACTTGCAAATCCACATATTTGTGATCCATATGACTTAGGACACTTTATTATCATGGTTTTTGCACTTTAGTCCAAAAGTGGACTAATTTTGCACTTAACCCCCCTAGGGTTTGGATTTAGGGTTTTTCTAGGGTTCTAATTAGGGTTTTTGGTATCTCAGGGATGTAAATGCAATGTAGGTCCGTCCTTGATAACATTTTTTTGATTATTTCACTTAATCTTTGGGGTTTTCTCTATTTGGGTCATGTTTTACCCTTCTAACCCTATTTAAGGTTAAGTACCCTATACTAGGGTCTTATTTGCAAAATGCCATAGCAATAAAACTTGCTTGAAATTTTTGCCTAGTGAATGCATTCTAAGTGTATCAAACATATGAAATGCTAATGCTGATGATGTTATGCTCAATTTTTAGTGATAGTAACACCAGGGGTGTTACACGGACACTGCCCGGTGCGCCAGCCATGTCACCCAACCGTTAGGGTTCGACCGTTGGAGCTCTGACAGGTGGGGCCACGGACAGTTCGGTGGTGCACCGATAGTCACTGTTCACTGTCCGATGCGTCTTCTGGCGCCTGCTCTGACTTCTGCGCATGCAGTTGCACTGTTCACTGTTCACTGTAGACTTTTGCAGACAACCGTTGGCGCAGTTAGCCGTTGCTCCGCTGGCACACCGGACAGTCCGGTGTTGCACCGGACAGTCCGGTGAATTATAGCAGAGTGACTCCCCAAATTCCCGAAGCTCAGTAGTTCAGAGAGGATCTCCCTGGTGCACCGGACACTGTTCAGTGGCACACCGGATAGTCCGGTGCGCCAGACAGGGCAGCCTCGGTTGTTTTTTGCTCTTTTTATTTGAACCCTTTCTTGGACTTTTTATTGGTTTGTGTTGAAACTTTGGCACCTGTAGAACTTATAATCTAGAGCAAACTAGTTAGTCCAATAATTTGTGTTGGGCAATTCAACCACCAAAACCATTTAGGAAAAAGGTTTGACCCTATTTCCCTTTCAATCTCCCCCTTTTTGGTGATTGATGCCAACACAAACCAAAGCAAATATATAAGTGCAGAATTGAACTAGTTTGCATAAGGTAAGTGCAAAGGTTGCTTGGAATTAAACCAATATAATTATTTCAATAGATATGCATGGATTGTTTTCTTCTATTTTAACATTTTGGACCACGCTTGCACCACGAGTTTTGTTTTTGCAAATTCTTTGTAAAATTCTTTTCAAAAACTTTTGCAAATAGTCAAAGGCATTTTCAATATTTTGAAATTCTTCTCCCCCTGTTTCAAATGCTTTTTCCTTTGACTTAAACAAAACTCCCCCTCAATGAAATTCTCCTCTTAGTGTTCAAGAGGGTTTTACAAATTTTTGAAGATACTTTCTCCCCTTTTGAAAACACATTAAGATATCAATTTGAAAACTTCATTTTAAAAATTGGTGGTGGTGCGGTCCTTTTGCTTTGGGCTAATACTTTCTCCCCCTTTGGCATGAATCGCCAAAAACGGATACTTGTGAGTGAAATATAAGCCCTTTTACTTTCTCTCTAATGGCAAACAAATATATATGAGTGAAAGATTATACCAAAGTGGAGAACTATGCAGAATACCGGCAAAGAGTAAATAATATCGATGGAGTTGAGTGGAAGCGTCGTCTTTGCCGAATACTCCATTTCCCTTTCAATTCTATGACTAAGCATGAGAATACACTTGAAAACACATTAGTCATAGACATAAAAGAGATATGATCAAAGGTATATAAATGAGCTATGTGTGCAAAGAATCAATCAAAATTCCTAGAATCAAGAATATTTAGCTCATTCCTAAGTTTGGTAAAGGTTTTCTCATCTAATGGTCTGGTAAAGATATCGGCCAATTGATCTTTGGTGTTAATATAGGCTATCTTGATATCCCCCTTTGTTGGTGATCTCTCAAAAAGTGATACAGAATGGCTATGTGCTTAGTGCGGCTGTGTTCAACGGGATTATCCGCCATGCGGATTGCACTCTCATTATCACATAGGAGAGGGACTTTGCTAAATTTGTAGCCATAGTCCCTAAGGGTTTGCCTCATCCAAAGCAATTGCGCGCAACAATGGCTTGCGGCAATATACTCGGCTTCGGCGGTAGAAAGAGCTACTGAGTTTTGTTTCTTTGAAGCCCAAGACAACAGGGATCTTCCCAGAAACTGACAAGTCCCTGATGTGCTCTTTCTATCAATTTTAAACCCTACCCAATCAGCATCTGAATATCCTAATAAATCAAAAGAGGATCCCTTGGGGTACCAAAGACCAAACTTAGGTGTATGAACTAAATATCTCAAGATTCGCTTCACGGCCCTAAGGTGAACTTCCTTAGGATCGGCTTGGAACCTTGCACACATGCATACAGAAAGCATAATATCCGGTCGAGATGCACATAAATAGAGTAAAGATCCTATCATCGACCGGTATACCTTTTGATCTACGGATTTACCTCCCGTGTCGAGGTCGAGATGCCCATTGGTTCCCATTGGTGTTTTGATGGGCTTGGCATCCTTCATTCTAAACTTGGTGAGTATATCTTGAATGTACTTCGTTTGGCTAATGAAGGTGCCCTCTTGGAGTAGCTTCACTTGAAATCCTAGAAAATACTTCAACTCCCCCATCATAGACATCTCGAAAATTTGAACCATGATCCTACTAAACTCTTCACATGTAGATTTGTTAGTAGACCCAAATATAATATCATCAACATAAATTTGGCATACAAACAAATCTTTTGCAATAGTTTTAGTAAAGAGAGTAGGATCGACCTTGCCGACTTTGAAGCCATTAGTGATAAGAAAATCTCTTAGGCATTCATACCATGCTCTTGGGGCTTGCTTGAGCCCATGTGTTTGGATGGAGGGACGAGGATGGATGAAGAGGGATGGGATGGGATCATTTTAATTTGACCCGCGTTTGGTTTGGAGGTTCAGAGTCAGGGTCAAGGAATATTCTTCAAAAATGGTGGATGAGGCCATCCCTCAAAAAATAAGGGACGGGGTCAACCCAGCGTTGATCCCGTCCCATCCCTCGTTGACACCGAACCAAAACACTACCTAAAGCGCCTTAGAGAGTTTATAGACATGGTTAGGGTACTCACTATCTTCAAAGCCAGGGAGGTTGCTCAACATAGACCTCTTCCTTGATTGGTCCATTGAGGAAGGCACTCTTCACGTCCATTTGATAGAGCTTAAAGCCATGGTAAGTATCATAGGCAAGTAATATACGAATTGACTCAAGCCTAGCTACGGGTGCATAGGTTTCACCGAAATCCAAACCTTCGACTTGTGAATACCCTTGGCCACAAGTCGAGCTTTGTTCCTTGTCACCACCCCATGCTCATCTTGCTTGTTGCGGAAGACCCACTTGGTTCCTACAACATTTTGATTAGGACGTGGAACCAAATGCCATACCTCATTCCTCGTGAAGTTGTTGAGCTTCTCTTGCATCGCCAGCACCCAATCCGAATCTTTAAGTGCATCCTCTATCCTGTATGGCTCAATAGAGGAAACAAAAGAGTAATGTTCACAAAAATGAGCAACACGAGATCGAGTGGTTACCCCCTTATGAATATCGCCGAGGATGGTGTTCACGAGGTGATTTCGTTGATTGCTTGGTGGACTCTTGGGTGTGGCGGCCTTGGATCTTGTTCATCTTCCTTGTCTTGATCATTGGCATCTCCCCCTTCATCATTGTCCTCCTCTTGAGGTGCTAATCTTCTTGATCTTCTCCTTCATTATCTTGGGCCTGATCCTCATCTTGAGTTGGTGGAGATGCTTGCATGGAGGAAGATGAAGGTTGATCTTGTGCTTGTGGAGGCTCTTCGAATTCCTTAGGACACACATCCCCAATGGACATGTTCCTTAGCGCGACGCATGGAGCCTCTTCATCATCTAGCTCATCAAGATCAACTTGCTCTACTTGAGAGCCATTAGTCTCATCAAACACAATGTCACAAGAAACTTCAACTAGTCCAGTAGACTTGTTAAAGACTCTATATGCCCTTGTGTTTGAATCATAACCAAGTAAAAAGCCTTCTATAGCCTTAGGAGCAAATTTAGATTTTCTACCTCTTTTAACAAGAATAAAACATTTGCTACCAAAGACTCTAAAATATGAAACATTGGGCTTTTTACCGGTGAGGAGTTCATATGATGTCTTCTTGAGAATTCAGTGAAGGTATAACCGGTTGATGGGCGTAGCAAGCGGTGTTAATCGCCTCGGCCCAAAACCGGTCTGGTGTCTTGTACTCATTAAGCATGGGTCCTCGCCATATCAAGTAGAGTTCTATTCTTCCTCTCCACTACACCATTTTGTTGAGGTGTGTTGGGAGAAGAGAACTCATGCTTGATGCCCTCATCCTCAAGAAAGCCTTCAATTTGAGAGGTTCTTGAACTCCGTCCCATTGTCGCTTCTTATCTTTTTGATCCTTAAGCCGAACTCATTTTGAGCCCATCTCAAGAATCCCTTTAAGGTCTCTTGGGTTTGATATTTTTCCTGCAAAAAGAACACCAAGTGAAGCGAGAATAATCATCCACAATAACTAGACAGTACTTACTCCCGCCGATGCTTATGTAAGCTATCGGGCCGAATAGGTCCATGTGGAGTAGCTCAAGTGGCCTGTCAGTCGTCATGTTGTTCTTGTGTGGGATGATGAACACCAACTTGCTTCCCTGCTTGGCATGCGCTACAAATCCTGTCTTTCTCAAAATAAACATTTGTTAGTCCCAAAATGTGTTCTCCCTTTAGAAGCTTGTTGAAGATTCTTCATCCCAATGTGGGCTAGTCAGTGATGCCAGAGCCAACCCATATTAGTCTTAGCAATTAAGCAAGTGTCGAGTTCAGCTCTATTGAAATCAACTAAGTATAGCTGACCTCTAACACTCCCTTAAAAGCTATTGAATCATCACTTCTTCTAAAGATTAGTAACACCTATATCGTTAAAAAGACAATTGTAGCCCATTTTGCATAATTGAGAAACAGAAAGCAAATTGTAATCTAATGAATCTACAAGAAAAACATTAGAAATAGAATGGTTAGGAGATATAGCAATTTTACCAAGTCCTTTGACCAAACCTTGATTTCCATCCCCGAATATGATAGCTCTTTGGGGATCTTGGTTTTTCTCATAGGAGGAGAACATCCTTTTCTCCCAGTCATGTGGTTTGTGCACCGCTATCATTTATCCAACTTGAGCCCCCGGATGCATAAACCTACAAAACAAGTTTAGGCCTTATTCTTAGGTACCCAGGATGGTCTTGGGTCCTTTCACATTAGAAACAAGCACCTTGGGTACCCAAACACAAGTCTTGGAGCCCTTGTGTTTGCCCCCAACATATTTGACAACTATTTTGCCTGATTTGTTAGTGAGCACATAGGAAGCATGAAATGTCTTAAATGAAATGTTATGATCATTTGATGCAATAGTAGATTTCTTCTTAGGCATTTTAACATGGGTAGAATGCCTAGAGCTAGAAGCCTCATTCTTATAAATAAAAGCATGGTGAGAAACAGAATGAGTCTTCTTAGCATGAATTCTCCTAATCTTATCCTCAGGATAACCAGCAGGATACAAAATATAACCCTCGTTATCCTGAGGCATATTAGCCTTGCCCTTAACAAAGTTAGACAATCTCTTAGGGGCATTAAGCTTGACATTGTCTCCCTGTTGGAAGCCAATGCCATCCTTAATGCCAGGGCATCTCCCACTATAAAGCATGCTACGAGCAAATTTAAATTTCTCATTTTCTAGTTCATGCTCGGCAATTTTAGCATCTAATTTAGCTATATGATCATTTTGTTGTTTAATCATAGCAAGGTGATCATGAATAGCATCAACATTAATATCTCTACATCTAGTACAAATAGTAACATGATCAACACTAGATGTAGAGGGTTTTGCAAACATTTAATTCATCAATCTTAGCATGTAACATGGCATTTTCATTTCTAAGATTGGAAATAGCATCATTGCAAACATTTAAGTCTTTAGCCTTAGCAATTAATTTTTCATTCTCAATCTTAAGGCTAGCAAGAGAGGCATTCAATTTATCAATCTTAGCAATTAAACTAGCATTATCATTTCTAAGATTGGTAATTGAATCATCACAAATATTTGACTTCTCAACCTTAGCAATCAAATTAGCATTCTCAATTCTAAGGTTGGAGATAGTGTCATGGCAAGTGCTTAGCTCACTAGTCAATTTTTCACATTTTTCTACCTCTAGAGCATAAGGCATTTTTAACCTTAACATGCTTCTTATTCTCTTTAATTAGGAAGTCCTCTTGTCTATCCAAGAGTTCATCCTTCTCATGAATAGCACTAATCAATTCATTCAATTTTTCTTTTTGTTGCATGTTTAGGTTGGCAAAAAGAGTGAGCAAGTTATCCCCATCATCACTAGAATTATCCTCATCACTAGAAGTTGCATACATAGTGGAGGATCTAGATTTTACCTTCTTCTTCTTGCCGTCCTTTGCCATGAGGCACTTGTGGCCGACGTTGGGAAGAGAAGACCTTTGTTGACGGTGATGTTTGCGGCGTCCTCGTCGGAGGAGGAGTCGATGGAGCTCTCGTCGGAGTCCCACTCCCGGCAAACATGGGCATCGCCGCCCTTCTTCTTGTAGTATCTCTTCTTCTCCTTCTTCTTCCCCCTCTTGTCGTTGCCCCTATCACTAGAAATAGGACATTTTGCTATGAAGTGACCGGGCTTACCACACTTGTAGCAAACTTTCTTGGAGCGGGGCTTGTAGTCTTTCCCCCTCCTTTGCTTGAGGACTTGGTGGAAGCTCTTGATGATGAGCGCCATCTCCTCGTTGTCGAGCTTGGAGGCGTCGATGGGGAGTCTACTTGATGTAGACTCTTCTTTCTTCTTCTCCGTCGCCTTGAATGCAATGGGTTGTACCTCGGGTACAGAGAAGGTGCCTTGCTCGATGATTTTCTTGGAGCCTTTGATCATCAATTCAAAGCTCACAAATTTTCCTATCACTTCCTCGGGAGACATTAGTTTGTATCTAGGATCACCACGAATTAATTGTACTTGAGTAGGATTAAGAAAAACTAGTGATCTTAGAATAACCTTGACCATTTCATGGTCATCCCATTTGGTGCTCCCGAGGTTGCGCACTTGGTTCACCAAGGTCTTGAGCCAGTTGTACATAGCTTGTGCTCCTCTCCTTGGTTGAGCATGAAGCGACCGAGCTCCCCCTCGATCATTTCCCTCTTGGTGATCTTGGTCACCTCGTCTCCTTCGTGCGTGGTCTTGAGCACGTCCCAAATCTCTTTGGCGCTCTTCAACCCTTGCACCTTATTATACTCCTCTCGACTTAGAGAGGCGAGGAGTATAGTAGTGGCTTGGGAGTTGAAGTGTCGAATTTGGGCAACCTCGTCCGAATCATAATCTTCATCCCCTACGGATGGTACATGTACTCCAAACTCAACAACATCCCAAATGCTAGTGTGGAGTAAGGTTAGATGGTGCCTCATTTTGTCACTCCACATATTATAATCTTCACCATCAAAAACGGGTGGTTTGCCTAATGGGACAGAAAGTAAAGGAGCACATTTGGAAATGCGAGGATAGCGTAGGGGGATCTTACTAAACTTCTTGTGCTCATGGCGCTTAGAAGTGACAGACGGTGCGTCGGAGCCGGAGGGCGACGAAGAATCGGTCTCGTAGTAGACCACTTTCTTAATTTTCTTCTTCTTGTCGCCACACCAGTGTGACTTGACGTGAGGAGGTGATTCCTCCTTCTTGTTGCGGGGACTCTCCCGATGGAGCATTCCCGTGGCTTGTAGCGGGCTTCTCGCCGGTCACCATCTCCTTCTTGGCGTGATCTCCCAACATCACTTCGAGCGGTTAGGCTCTAATGAAGTACCGGGTTCTTATACCAATTGAAAGTCGCCTAGAGGGGTGAATAGGCGGAATCTGAAATTTATAAACTTTAAGCACAACTACCCGGGGTTAGCATTTGAAATAAATCGAATCTCAAGAGAGAGGGTGAAAACAAATTACAAGCAAATGAAGAGTGTGACACGGTGATTTGTTTTACCGAGGTTCGGTTCTTGC
Source organism: Zea luxurians (assembly GCA_029449295.1). Taxonomy (NCBI): domain Eukaryota; kingdom Viridiplantae; phylum Streptophyta; class Magnoliopsida; order Poales; family Poaceae; genus Zea; species Zea luxurians. The sequence continues at coordinate 6,815,144 of JAOPSE010000114.1, read as the reverse complement.
AAACCTACTCCCCGTTGAGGTGGTCACAAGGACCGGGTCTCTTTCAACCCTTTCCCTCTCTCAAACGGTCACCTAGACCGAGTGAGCTTCTCTTCTCAATCAAACGGGACACTTAGTCCCCACAAGGACCACCACACAATTGGTGTCTCTTGCTTTGATTACAAATGTTGCGGGAACAAGAATGGGGAAGAAGGAAAGCGATCCAAGCGCAAGAGCTCAAATGAACACGGCAAAACTCTCTCTTCTAGTCACTATGCTTTGAGTGGAATTGGGACTTGGAGAGATTTTGATTCACTCTAATTGTGTCTTGTATTGAATGCTATAGCTCTTGTATTGAATGTGTTGGCTGAAAACTTGGATGCCTTGAAGTGTGGTGGTTGGGGGGTTTTTATAGCCCCAACCACCAAAGTGGCCGTTGGGGATGGCTGCTGTCGTATGGCCACACCGGACAGTCCAGTGCGCTACCAGACACTATCCGGTGCGCCAGCCACGTCACCCAACCGTTAGGGTTCGACTGTTGGAGCTCTGACAGGTGGGGCCACCGGACAGTCCTGGTGGTGCACCGGACAGTCACTGTTCACTGTCTGGTGCGCCTTCTGGCGCCTGCTCTGACTTCTGCGCGCGCAGTTGCACTGTTCACTATAGACTTTTGCAGACGACTATTGGCGCAGTTAGCCGTTGCTCTGTTGGCACACCGGACAGTCCGGTGTTGCACCAGACAGTCTGGTGAATTATAGCGGAGTGGCTCCCCAAATTCCCGAAGCTGAGCAGTTCAGAGAGGATCTCCCTGGTGCATCGGACACTATCCGGTGGCACACCGGACAGTCCGGTGCACCAGACCAGGGCAGCCTTCGGTTGCTTTTTGCTCTTTTTATTTGAACCCTTTCTTGGACTTTTATTGGTTTGTGTTGAACCTTTGGCACCTGTAGAACTCATAATCTAGAGCAAACTAGTTAATCCAATAATTTGTGTTGGGCAATTCAACCACCAAAATCATTTAGGAAAAAGGTTTGACCCTATTTCCCTTTCAAGAAGCGGGAAGGAGCGTTGCCCCCACGGGCGGCTTGCCGGCGGCGGTGACCACCTCAACGCATGCACCACAGCGAAGAGGCCCCCGCCCCCGTTTTCCTACGGGGACGAGGCCGTTGCGGCGTCGCCAGGGCGCGACCAGTCCATGGCGCCGGGCCATCAGTCCATGCGGGAGATGGAGCCGCAGCTCAGCTCGCTCTCCACCCCCGCAAGGCTGATGAACATCCTTGAAGCCAGGCAACGTCAGAAGAGCACAAACTCCCCGACGGCGAAATCGCCGAAGAGGATGTCGTCGGTACGAATCCTTCCACCAAAACGTCGGCGCACTCCATCCAAGCAGGCAGCACACCATGTCGAGCATCCACTCAATCTGGACACGCTTGGGATGAACTTACAAGGCCATGGCGAACTACAGCGACGCAACGCAGAGACCTTGAAGGCAAAGGGGCGCAAGGAGCTCGGAGGTGAAAGGGCACAGCAAGTGGGATAGAAGCGAAGGCATGGCTGCTACTCGAGGGATGAACCTCTTTTTAAAGGCAGACTCCCCCGCTCGCGCCTAGAAATGCCATGGGAAGTCTCCCCCGATGCACACCGGTGTACCCAACCTATGACGCAGGGGCCCAGCCCCACAAGTCATACAGCTAGTGCGCTGGTCTCCTAGTGCGGAGAAGGCAAACCGCCACGCGAGGAGCGAATCGCCGCGCCTCTTCACCTCCGTCGAAAGCAGCGGTCTAGCACCTGAAACGGGGGCCCAGGCCCCACGAGTCATTCTCCTTAGGCGTCGGCCTCCGTGTGAGAAGAAGGCAAACCGCCGCGTAAGGTGCACGCCACCGCCCTGCGGTAGTGCGCCTCTTCACCTCCACCGAAACCAATAGCCCAGTCTTTGACGTGGGGGCCCGGGCCCACGAGTCATCCTCCTTGGCGCCGGTTCCTGAGTGCAGAGAAGTTGAACCACCGCTCGCACCAGTACCGTGCCTCCTCGAGCTGCCACAGAAGATGAAGAAGGTAAATTTTCAAAACCAAATGCGATGGTATCGAGGCACCCCGCGCATGGCCCAGTAAAGCCATCAAGTGCGGAGACCACGTGTTAGTCAGTCGCGGGGATAGGCGCAACAGTTGATGAGACCGATGGCAGGCTGACAGCACGAGCGCGCCAAGTTCATGCGGCACACGCAGAGGTGGCGCCCTAGTCACTGGTCATGCCAAGCTGACGCAAGGTACAAGTTTTGGCCCCACCTGCAGGCTCGCATCCTCCCCTAAAGTGGGCCCGGGGGCCACTGTCGGTACCCTGAAATAGGGGTACCCCTTGCTACAGCATGACGATGCGGTGCCCACGCGACTATCTCTAGTCACATGGTGAGCAGCACCCGACTCCACCACGTGGATGGCCCTAGGGTCGCCATGTGGCCATAGAAAACGATACACTCCAAGATGCCAGCAGTAGGTCCGGACCCCCATGGGAAAGTGCCAGACCCATGTACCTGTAGACCGGACCTCTGTGGGCAAGGTCTAGGGTCCCCGCGAGTGCAACCCAGACCTCCGGGTCAGGTCCCGGACCCCTCTACGTGGGGTCCGGACTATCTACAGCCGAGTCCCGGGACTCTGGGGGAAAATAACCAGGCCTTGCTCAGGCAGGGGTCCGGTGCCGACATGTGTCCAGGCCCAGCCTAGTGCGGACCTGTCCACAGAACACTACTACTCCCCGCCCAGGCGGAGACCTGATGCTACCACGTGGCCTATTGCACGTGACGTAAGCCAGCGGGCAGAGCCTGACGTAAGGCCTCTGGGCCGCGCTGTCTCTGCATTTATTGCAGAGAAGACGCGCCACCTGACTATCCCGCTGCGATCCTACAGGCGGCATCTAGGCCATCCTACAGGCGGCGTGCCTGTCCATTCCATTGCCAAACAGTACGCCCGTGCTGCGAAGAGCACTGTGCCCATCCATCATCACACGTATGTTGCCAGGGAAGCTTCCCCTGTACGTCAATACTACGCAGATCGCAAATATTAGGGTGCAAGGAAGATTGCACTGGGGACGAGCATTAGTCGCTCCAAGTATTACATCCGTTATGTCCCTGGGCCCACATGTCGGGGCTCAGCACCCTTGTACGTGCCCACTTGGGCTATAAAAGGAGGGCACACTGCGTTACAAGGGGATTCAGACGCACTTAGATCCATACACACTCATTCAGACTCAAGTCATCCTAGGCACAACTCAAGCTCACGAGCAATACAACACATAGTGGAGTAGGGTATTACACTCCGGCAGCCCGAACCACTCTAAATCTTGGTGTTCTTGCGTGTTCATCCACCAATCTCGTAACAGGCAAAACACTTTAGGCCCCTCCTCATCTTATGATTTAGGGCGGGTGCATTCCACCACCCGGCCAGAGATTTCCTCTCCGACAGAGTTGTACCACCTCGTTTTAATCAGGTTGCAGTCTCAATTGAAATGTTCTGTGACATGAAGAGACTCATAGTTGAAGACTTGGTTGGACGCCTACGTGCAGCTAAGGATCAGTTTGAAGACAAGCTTGAGCAAGTAACTGACAAAACTGGTCGACTGTTGTTAGCTGAGGAGGACTAGCTTGAAAAACATAAGCATCAGTTTCAGTCTTACTCTCAAAAGGATGGTGGCAGTGGTAGTCAGTGGAAAGGTAAGGGACCTCATCGTTCAGATGGTGGTAGTTCAAGCAATTCAAACAAGCCAAAGCTAACATCAAAGGGGACACCAAGAAGAAAGGGGAGATGTCGAAATTGTGGCATTTATGGCCACTGGGCACAGGACTGTAAACGTCCAAAGAAGTATGACAAGGATCACAAACAACAGGAAGCAAATGTTGTAGTTGGAGATGTGGAGAATGCAGCACTTCTATTAGCTGAGGTGCAAGGGGCAGTGGGTGAAGCATCTCGAGTAATTCATCTGTCTGAAGATAAAGTAGTGCCAGTAATCTACCCAGATGGAGTGTGGGTACTGGACACTAGTGCCAGTAACCACATGACAGGCACCAAGTCTGCACTTTCTCAACTTGATGACACTGTCAGTGGGTCAGTGAGATTTGGATATGGTTCTACTGTCAGAATCTGTGGATTAGGCTCAGTGGTGATGAATACTAGACAGGGAGATCACAAGGTGCTCACAAGTGTGTACTATATTCCACAATTGAAAAGCAACATAATCAGTCTTGGACAACTAGAGGAGGCAGGCTGTGACATTAGACTGTTTGCTGGCAAACTGAAAGTTTTTGATCCAGATTATAACCTGTTGGTCAGTGCACCTCGCACTGGGAACATACTTTACATAGTGAAGTTGGGAGTTGTACCTCCAGTGTGTCTGCTGTCAAAGGCAGATGATGTAGCATGGTTGTGGCATGCAAGATTTGGCCATCTAAATTTCAGAGCTCTTAGAGATCTTGGAAAGAAGAGTATGGTTGAAAGAATGCCTATTGTAGACCGAGCTGAACAGGTGTGTGATGGTTGTACTCTTGGGAAGCAACATCGAACACCTTTTCCAAGGCTGTCCTCATATAGAGTCACAAAGGGGTTGGAGTTATTCCATGCTGATCTGTGTGGATAGATCAGTCCACAGACAGTAGGTGGAAAAAGTTACTTTTTGCTAGTGGTTGATGACTTCAGCAGGTTTATGTGGATTGAGTTGTTGAAGACAAAAGATGAAGCTCTACATTTCTTGAAGAAGATCAAGCAAAGGGCTGAAGTTGATCAGGAGGGCAGATTGAAGGGCATAAGAACTGATAGAGGTGGTGAGTTCAATTCAAATATGTTTAGTGCCTTTTGCACTGAACAAGGCATCAAGCACTTCACGACCACTCCTTACTCTCCCCAACAAAATGGGCTAGTGGAGCGTAGAAACCAGACTGTAGTGGAGATGGCAAGGTGCACGATGAAGAGTAAAGGGGTGCCATCAAGATTTCGGGGTGAGGCTGTGACAACAGTAGTCTACTTGTTGAATAGATCCCCTACCAAGAGTGTACAGGGAAGAACACCATATGAAGCTTGGTTTGGCAAGAAACTCAGTGTTCAGCACATTAAAACATTTGGCTATATTGCTCATGTGAAGAAAATTGGCCCAGGGGTAAACAAATTGTCAGATAGGTCCACTAAGATGGTCTTGTTGGGTTATGAGTCAGGTACAAAAGGGTATAGATTGTTTGATCCTACCACTGAGAAGCTGTGTTTCAGTAGAGATGTAGTGTTTGAAGAAAGTGAAAGATGGGACTGGGAGAGTGCAGAAAAGAATCAGCAGACTGAAACTACAATTCCTTTCACTACACAGTTTCAGTTTATTGTGCCAGATCAGACAATACAAGCACCAGCTAGTTCAGGTGATACGAGTGAGTCTTCAGGGGGTGCTGCTGCATCACCACCGCCACCACAAACTCCTATGACACCTTCAGTGTCCCAGAATCAATCCCAAGCTGCATCTGGTTCAAATAATAGCTCTCAGTCGGTGAATGCAGGAAGTTCAGACATGGTTCCTTTGAGATACAGAACAATATCTGACATATTAGACTCAACACAAGAAGTTCATGATTTTGAGTACAGTGCTTTTTGTTTACTAGCTGCAGATGAGCCAAAAAATGTTGAAAGTGCCTTGACAGATCAGTGCTGGAGATAGGCCATGAATTCAGAACTTGACTCTATTGAACAAAATCACACTTGGGTGTGGGCAGATCTACCAAAAGAACAAAAGGCAATTGGTTTGAAGTGGGTTTTCAAAGTCAAAAGAGATGCTGCTGGAAATATAGTGAAACACAGAGCAAGACTTGTTGCTAAGGGGTATGCTCAAAAGGTGCATGTTGATTTTGATGAAGTATTTGCTCCTATGGCAAGGTTTGAAACAATAAGAGTTTTGATAGCTCTTGCAACACAGGGGAATTGGGAAATTCACCACATGGATGTAAAATCAGCATTCCTAAATGGAGACCTTCAAGAAGAAGTATGTGTCACTCAACCTCCAGGTTTCCAAGATACAAAGAAGCCAGGCAAGGTACTTAGACTGAACAAAGCACTATATGGGCTGAAACAGGCACCTAGGGCTTGGAACATCAGGCTTGATTCAGAACTGGTGTCCCTAGGATTCACAAAATGTGAAGTAGAACTTGCAGTTTATAGGAGAGGAATTGGCAAAACCGTGCTGGTTGTGGGAGTATATGTGGATGATCTAATCATCTATGGGCCTTCTGTAAGTAGCATTGTAGAGTTCAAGCAACAAATGATGAAGACATTCAGTATGAGTGATTTGGGACTGCTCAGCTACTACTTGGGAATGGAGGTGAAGCAAGGAGAAAATAGTATCACAATCTGTCAAAAATCCTATGCAACCAAGATACTAGAGCAGTGCAACATGACTTCCTGTAATCACACTGACACTCCTATGGAGCAGCGAGTAAAGCTCCATATTGCTTAGAAAGGGACTGAATATGATGAGACCAGATATAGAAGTGTCGTTGGGAGTCTGAGGTACCTGGTGAATACTAGACCTGATCTAGCTTTTGCAGTTGGTCTTGTAAGCAGATTCATGGAGGCCCCAGGTAAAGAACACTGGACTGCAGTGAAGAAAATTCTTAGATATGTGGCAGGTACACTTAACCTAGGAGTGAATTTCAAGAAGGGGGCAGCAGCAGATTATACATTGCTTGGCTACACAGATAGTGATTGCTCAGGTGACTTAGTGCACAGAAAAAGTACCTTAGGTATTCTATTCTTCTTGGGAGATAACTTGGTGACTTGGTCCTCTCAGAAGCAAAGGGTTGTAGTCCTGTCATCATGTGAAGCTGAATATGTGGCTGCTGCATTGGGAGCTTGTCAAGGTTTATGGCTGAGAATGCTGATAGCAGACATCATGGATAAGAATCCTCAGAACTTCAAATGTTAATAGATAACATGTCTGCAATTGAGCTGAGCAAAAACCCCGTGTATCATGACAGAAGCAAACACATCGATACACGATATCACTATATTCGTGACTACATTGACAAAGGCATAGTGGATGTGGAGCATGTGGGAACTGAACACCAACTTGCAGACATCCTGACAAAGCCTTTGAGCCGAATCAGACTTGTGGAACTGAGATCAAGACTAGGGATGGTTCAAGTCCAACAAGATTAAGGGGGTGATACGTTAGTCTGAATAAGAGTTGTCACGTGTAATCTAGTTGGAACATTTGTGTTTACGTTTTCTAGTCTTAGTGGCATAGATTTGTGGGTGGTCAGTGCTGTGCCTGGCACCACAAACCGCCTTGGTGTGTGTTGACCCTGTCGCACTCGCACTGCGCATGCACATGATCTGCGTGATCCAAAAATGGTGGAGATCATGGGGCACGATGGCGACGGGGTGGAGGGCTTCAAGCCCGTGTAAGCACCGTTTATTAATTCAGTGAAAAAACCCAGAAAAGCTGCGGCACATTATGCAGGCAAAATCATCTGTTCTAACCTGTGTGTGTCCGCGCGCTCAGCCTTCCTCGCTCTCGCCGCGGTCACCGCGCCTGTCTGCGTTCGTCGCCGCGGCTGTACTCATCGCTCGTTGATCCAACCGGGGATCCAACATTTGGTATCAGAGCTAGTTTATGTTCTACGGTGGATCTGTCAGTCCACCACAAGAACCCCCAAGGAAGAAGTTCGTTGTTCCTCAGAGATCGCCTGTGAAGGATCAGGAGATGGGTGACACCAGGACCAGTTCAAGCGTGACATCGTCCGGCATCAAGGAGAGTTTCCCTGGTATGGCCTATGTTGACTCGATCGAATTATGCAGAGTGGGCCATGTTAATGCAGATTAACTATGAGGTAATGGAAATCTGAGATGTCATTGATCCGGGAACCACTGTCAAGCGCTCGCAAGATCGACAGGCAATGGGTGCTCTGATGAGATCTGTGCCAAAGGAGATGTGGGGAACCCTTGGCGCCAAAAGGACAGTGAAGGAGGCATGGGAGGCTGTGATGAACATGAGGATTGGAGCTGATTGAGTTAAAGAGGTAAACGTGCAGAAACTTTTAAAAGAATTTGAAAATATTGAGTTCAAAGATGGAGAGAGTGTTGAGGAGACAGGATGACACCGCCCGCTTGCCTACGTTGTAGCCTTGGCCCACACACCAAGACCGAGCAGAGGATAAGACATGAGAGAGGGGATTTCAGCTCTTACTCCACGATTATCCTATATTCTTGGTCCCACCGATCGGGGCTCAATAGCCTTGTACGTGTCCCCCTTGGACTATAAAAGGGAGGGCATACTCGATACTAGGCTCAGTTCCAAGACACAGGTTATGCACTCTTGCTTAGGCAATACAACACTTCCACAAGTGGATATAGGGTATTATTCTCTGGTGGCCCAAACCACTCTAGATCCTCGCGTGTTTCTTGCGTGACTGTTTGTAGGGCTAGGCATTCAGACTATTAGGGTAATTCAGTTTGGTCTATTCGGGTTTGTGAAATTTCGGGTTCTAAAAAATGAGAACCGAAATTTTCAAAATAATTTTAGGAACCGAACCTGAATAAACTCACAAATTCAGTTCGATCTATTTGGTCCACCGAATAGACCTGAATAGTAGAGAGACTAGTATCTTTTGTTAAATTATATACAATGAATAATTAATTGGAAGTACTATTGTTACAACAAGTGACTATAAAAATAACATACATAATATTTATATTATGATATCATTATTTTTTGCTAATAAGTTCATAAATCATATAATAATACCATCACATATGAAGAGCTTTTTTATATTTTGGGTTATTCGGTCTATTCGGGTTTTAAAGATTAGGAACCGAACCCATACCCCGAAATATAGCACATATAGGAACCAAACCCGAAAACCCGAATAGACTAACAATTTGGTCTATTGGGTTTGGTTTGGGTTCAGGTTTGGTTTTAAAATGCCCACCCCTAATTGTGTGTTCTTCCATCTCAACAGTCAAACCTCGCAGCCCCCTCCTCATCTTAGGATTAGGGTAGGTGCAGTCTTCCACCCGACCTGAGATTTTTCCCCTCTGACATTTTGGCACGTCAGGTATGGACGATGATTCACCGCTTGGCCGGAGTTTCCCCTCCATCATCTGGTGAATCAGTCCTTATGTTGAGGATCTAGGCATTTCTGACACTCCTTGCCGTAAAGATCTTGGTGTCTTTGACACCTGGCCCAGCAGGTGAGGAAAACTATCCAACTATTTCTTCAGCTTGTCAATGGATTTCAGGAAGGAGTCCAACGAAGGCTACGCCTTCGTTAACATGACCTCACTAGAGGTAACTGCCGGTCAGGACGGCCCCCCATGGTGGCCTATCATAAGCACCGGTGGTGTTTCAAGGGCAGGGCAACACCAAGACCCGCGTGGTCCACTACGTCATTCCACTACTGGGCTCCATAGTGCCAAGACCCAACTCGTTGGCCGCAACCCAATCTCCATAGCGTTCGGGGTAGCCACCGACAGCCACTGTCAAGCTCTGCCTTTGGCAATCACCAAGGCAGAATAGGCTGCTGCTTACCCTTTGAATATGAGGGTAAGCAACGTTCGTGCAACATAGGTCAGCTATATACCTTCTATTTGCAAGATAGCATGAAAATGTACTCTTCCTATGTAATAGGATGGTATTTGTCTATGACCCATTCGGTAAGACCCCGCCCTCCTAAGCCCAGTCTCTAGCGCCATTTGTGGTCCAGACCGACGAGGGTCGCCTTATTAACCTGGTCTCTAGCATTCGCTGAACAGATTCACGTATTCGGTTACGAAGAATATGTTCTCATCCATCGACTTCTTTTCCTGTTTACTCATGTTGTTTACCTCTAGCCCTCCTATGGGTTTGAACTCCAATTATAATCATGAAATCTAAGCTATGTATCTAGCCTTGCACCTGGTTTTGGGACCCACTTGATGGTGAATGAGGTTCTGGCTCCTACGAACTTAGTCTATGGGAAGAGTCCACGTTCTCGGGGGTGGTCTAGAGCTGAGTAACCGCTTAGTCTGGTTCGTACCCTAAGCCTACACCTAGGGGCGGGTGTTTGGGTTACCCAAAAATTTTGGACTGAGTAATTTGGGTAGTCTTAATTTAAGGTTTTGAGAATCGACGCCCGAAATTACAATGGTTTTACAATACCCGAAAATTCGGGTACCCGGAATTTCAGGTTCAGGTTCGGGTATTCCCAAACTATCTGAACTATTGTGTCAACTTCATAAACCCCCTATTAAATTAGTAGAAAAAATAGTTTGAATAATGATATGCATGCACTTAAAAACATAGGCAATCTACAATCACAAGTTCCCAAGTCATACACACTTTCACGTAACTATAGATGCACAAATTGATAATTAACAATGACATAAGTACATGTCACATGAAAGTTCGGGTAATTCGGGTACCCAATCGTGGTACCCGAATTACCCGAAATAAATTCGGGTTTTACAAGTTGCCACCCAAAATTCCTAAACGAAATGTCTTTATTTTGGTTTTATTGAAACATCGATTAGCTTAAATATAAGCCAATGACAATTTGTTCTGTGTAGAGCATGCCCTGATATTTATTCATCAACTATTAGCAGTATAAAATGTAACCATAGGGAAGTAGTTTTAGTTAGATTAACAGTTGGGAAATAAACACTACTAAGCATCAAGGCTAGATTCACATATAACAATGCCAAAAGTAATCATCATGCAACAGCAGGTAGACAAAAATGATATGGATAATGAATCCGACAATAGCATGTAGGTTGATTTTTGTCGTAAATCAGTATCACCATTTTAGATGGAGAGATAAGATTTATAAAGCCATTTCACATTTCTATTAGAGCCAGAGGTTTAAAGAAATGACAAGCAATGGTAGTCAAAGATATCTACCGGTTCCCTAATCAGAATCTCAAGCAGCAGGGACTCTAGAGTGTGCCTTTAGGTACTGGCTTAGTTGCGTCTTGTTCTTAGTTTCCTCGCTAGTTAGAGAAACAAAAACAATTTCAGATCTTCCCCCTCAGGGAGTAAACTGTAACGAGTGGAGTACACTGGCGGTCCAAGAACTTGGCTCAAGGTGACACATAGGTCACCCAACTTCCAAAACCAGTAATTCGAGTGCTCAAAATTCACTGCACCATACAAAACCTGGTTTCCAGCATACCGCTTACCGACGTGGCTGCCACCGTGGACTGTATTACACATTGGAACACATTGGAACCTAAAAACCCCATCATAGCCCCCACCATTCCTACCTTTCTCCACGACTATTGGCCTTCGAATCGATCGACTCCTATGAACTGTAGATGTTCAGCGACGAGAAGTAGGGCATCATTCGTCAAGGAAGACGATGAAAAGGGGGACAACCAGGAAGCTTGGTGATGGCTCCTAGACTTTGACTGAAAGGACAACCCTCGCCGAACTATGGTTAGTGAAACCCTTCAATCACACTCTCTTCTTCCTTCCACCCTAGGGTTACCAAAATTTGGGGTTTCGATTGTAGGACATAGGCGGTCAGGCTCTAATGAAATAGTTCGCAATTTTATAGGTCATAGCAGCGATGAGTTCACAGTGGAGATTAATCATGGTGGGTTTTTTTGTTGGGTTTGGTAAACTGCGGTCCTATGTTGATGGCAAGGTTTCCTAGTTTGATCACTATGAATCTAACACCTAGTCGACTGTATGGTTCACTGACTTTGTTGAGGAAATTGGATATGAGAAGTCCGAGGATCTAAAAGTGTATTGATTATTACCTAGAAAGGATTGGATGATGGATTAAGGGTCATTATATCAGATTCAAACACCATTGCATCGTGTTCTGTGGTTGATCGAGTGAAGTATCCAGATCTGCATTTTGACCATGATAACAATGTTGGTGGTTTAGATTGGGATGATGTGGTGGCAAACCCAACTGCTTCTCTCCCCAAGGTCTTGAGCCTTGTCAAGGCACAACCGATTAAAGACGAAGAGGTTGAGAAACTACCAGATTTCTACAAGGACTTGAACCCCGTAACTGAAGTAGACTGTCCAGATGTTAGTGGTGAAGAAGATTCAGACTTAGTGGACACTGACAATGAAGTGGATGTAGGTGATACTGACATAGCTGCTCACAATGAAGATGTGGATGATGGGTATCATGTTGTTTCAAAATCAACGTTGAAAAAGGTTGTTGGCAGTAGGTTAAAGGTAAACATTGCCTCTAGGAAAAGGGTTGTACAAGATGACTTAGACTGAACTGATGAAGATCTTGAGTGTCCCAACACTGAAAAGGAGGAACAAAGCAGCACAAAGTTAACATTGTAAGGAAAATGGACCCCGAGCCATTTGGCTTAATGAGTTTTGGTGTTTGATGATTAACACAATCTGTGAACTAATGTGTTTGCTAGTGTTTGTGTTTCTAGTTCATAGGATGTGAAGAGGATTGGACTAAGGCAACGAGGATGCAACACCTCAAAAGAAGACATAAAAAGAAGCATAGAAGTCCAAAACTCAAGAACAAAAGAAGCCCGAAAGAATCAACAAAGAAATCCAAGAGAAGGGCTGTCAGCCAGCGCCTGGTGGCGCACCGGACAGTGAACAGTAACTATCTGGTGTGCACCGGACAGTCTGCGCAGAGGGGCCACAGACAGGCACCCTCGGGCTGTAGCACCAGACTTTCCGGTGTGCACCGGACAGTCTGGGTAACACTCAGATCCAACGGTCGACTGCTACAGACCGCAACGGTCGGCTGACGTGGCGGGCACCGGACACTGCACAGTGTCTGTCCGGTGTGCACCGAACTGTCCGGTGCGCCCGTCGACGGAAAGTTGCTGCTTTCTGTCCAACGGCTAGAAATGGGTTGAGGCCTATAAATACCACCCCAACCGGTCATTCTCATGTATGAGAGCCCAAGCAACATACCAAGGCATATAGTGCACATTTCCAAGAGCTCAAACACCCAAGTGCTTAATAGAATCACTCGGTAATTAGCGTAGGTGCTTTGCGAAGTGCTTAGGTTAGTTAGACCGCTTTAGCGCTTGCTCTAGGTGAACCCTAGTTAGTTGAGTGAGTTTTGTAAAGCCACACAACCCCTCGGCTCATGTGCGAGCCGTTGTAATTGTACCGAGTGGAGCGAGAGTCTTGCGAGACCATGACAACCGCGTTTGTGTCATGGCCGCCACCGTGTACCGGAGGGAACGAGGCCCGTGAAGTTTCAGCCGAAAGCTCGATAGTGGACACGACGGGGAGCGTCCGAGAGGAGCCGGAAGCGGAGCACCACTAGCGCATGGAGATGGCCCGTGGCTCTCTACGGAGTTACTCGACCGAGGTGCTTGGCCCTCGCGTGGGCTTCCCTTTACGTAGGGGCACCAACGAGGATTAGTCAGAACCTTGCGCGGTTCCGGATACCTCGGTAAAAATACCAGCGTCATCCACAAGAGTTTGCATCTTTACCTCGCTCTTTAACTTCCGCATTTATATTAAGCATTTAAGTTTCAATCTTGTCTTTATGCTTATATCGTGTAGATTGAAACTTAGCAATTGCGGGTAGAGATAACAACACTTAGACAAAACCTAGTTTGCACATTCTAATATGATTATTTGCATAGGTTTTGCTCTAGGGATTTATTTGTGGCCTGGTTTAGTAAAAGTTTTTGAAGTCATAATTCACCCCCTCTTAGGCGTCACCCGTTTCGTACAAGTGGTATCGTAGCCTGGTTTAGCTCATTTGAAACATTTTAGCTTCACCGCTAAAAGAGCCGACGCTTTTTAGAGGAAGGGATGGATACCCATAGGCCACCACAGTTCGACGGCACTTCCATATTATAGTGCTAGAATGGCTTGTTACCTAGAGGTCGTTGATCTAGGTGTTTGGAGAGTCACTCGTGATGGGATGAAACCACTCAAAAAATCCGAGAAACCCACCACGAGTGAGGAAAAAGAAATTCATTTAAATGCTAGAGCCAAAAATTGCTTGTATGAATCTCTTAGCATGGATATTTTTAATCAAGTTTTTACATTGAAAATTGCTAATGAGATTTGGTTAAAATTGCATGAGCTCCATGGCGGCACATCCAATGTCCGTGAGCAAAAACATTGTCTAGTCTTAAATGAGTATAATTCTTTTGCTATGAAAGATGATGAGCTCGTTAGAGATATGTACTCTCATTTGAATCTAATCATTAATGAGCTCAATTCTATTGGCATTAATAAGCTGGGTGATGTGGACATTGTGAGGAAGATTATCTCCCTGCTACCACAACAAAGATATGAGAGCATCATCACCATTCTTCACAACATGGAGGATGTTGGGGACTTGTTCTCAACTGCTATGAATTAAGAACAAGGCAACACAAAAATGTTAAGTATAAATGCCCTTCATCCGCTGAAGCATTATCTCCCCAAGGATTTAATGAGCTTCGGACGAAGGTCAAGAGTAAAATATTACGAAGATTTCACCTTCGTAATCATACTTGTAAAACAACAAACGATGAGAAATGAAATATAAAGTATAAAATATATTCACATATTTTATTATATGAATATATAAGTATTAAAACATAATATTTGGGCACATTTATACCTTCGCCTTGGCGGAAAGCAATAATTCAAGCGTAATGTGCCAGTGATTACAGGATCGCGTGAACAGTGCCGGGGTACTGTTCACCTATTATAGGCATAGGATGCAACCTGCGTAAAATTACATTTAAGCCCTTTACAATTGATTACAATAATGACACAAACATCATGGGTCTTTGAGTCAATCCATCTTTAAGTCGGTTCAGCCCTTCGTCTTAAGATCTATCATTGTGCCGAAGCTCTCTAAGTAATAGCTTCGGCGCTTGCTCCTGAGAGTGTCTGCCGAAGGTGTTCTCCTTCTTTAGGATCTTCGGCTACGAAGCATACCCCCAACAGTAGCCCCTTCGCGGTGCTAGATCGTTTTTTCGTAATGAGCTTGATCCGTGAAAAAGTCTTCTATGCTTCGGGATGCCTAAGATCCGAAAAACACCTTCCCTGAGCTCGTTGGCGAGAAACGATTAAATAATCCGCCGAGGTGGCTCCATCTTGAATCAGTTACGCGCGCCCTGGCGATTCACCCTCTCGAACCCTGTGGCCCACCGTTCAGCGAGTGCGGGTGACTGTTTGTTCGGTGCGGGAGACTTTGACGATTCACCTTCTCACCTGCGGCACTATATAAACAGACGGGTAGGTGTGAAGTTACCACAGTATTCATTGCTATTGCACTGTTTTGCTGCCAAAATTTTAGTCATAGCCGAAGCTTAATCATCGTGCTCAGACGAAACCCCGCTTTTGAATCTGCTTCGTCACAAAAGGAAGAGCTTCGAGAAAATCAGAAAAGTCAACAACGAAAAATTTCAAGAGAGACATAATTAAATGGCCAGAGTTCGCTCCATTGCTAGGGTTGATCGCGAGGGAGATGAGACCGAAGCTGTTGAGACCGTCCCGATTTCCGAAGCCATGAAGCGATCTGGGCTGGTAACATCGGAGGACGTCCCTGCCGCCGGAGCAGAGCAAGTTGATGTTGAGGAGACCGATTCTGAGGATGATTATAGCAGCGCTGTGCCGAGCAAACCCAGCCACCTTGATTTTGGAAAATCCACAGTCTCCGAAGGTTACCTACCTAAAATGTTGAAATTGGGGTATTTCAATGAAGAGAAGAAAGAGCTGATTCACTTTGGTGGAGAGGAAACTACTCCGAAGCCAGGAAAAGATGAAATAGTAGTTTTTAAGAGTTTCTTCAAAGCTGGTTTGAGATTCCCCTTGAATAAAATGATTGCTGATGTGCTGAAGAAGTTTGGGATCTACTTTCATTAGCTAACTCCTAACGCTATCGTTAGCCTTAGCATTCACATTTGGGCTCTCCAAAGCCAAGGGGTGGAACCGTTTGCCGAAGGTTTCTGCCGAGTACATGAGCTGCATTACCAAACCAAGGCCAGGAAAGATGGGTTGCATGAAAACTTCGACTGCTACAATTTTGCCTACCGGAAGACTACAAAATTTCCTGTGATCAGTTACCGAAGCAAGTGGCCGACAGGCTGGAAATCAGAATGGTTCTATGTCAAAGTTGACGATGATAAGGAGAAGTTGGTCCGGAGCCCGCTAGAGCTGATCTTTGGAGAGACCAGACCCCAATTTAATATGACACCAGAGGGTCCAACCCAAACTGCACTGGCTGAATTCAGGATTATCGCAGAGCACATTGGCACTAGAGACTTAGTGCAGGAATTTTTGGCTTTCAAAATATTTCCAACTATGAACGAGTGGGCCATGCCGAAGCTCGAAGGAAAAAAGAAGGAGGGAGAACTTATCCGGCTGCCCTATCATTACAAATTCAAGAGACATTTCAAAGTACCCTACCAAGAATGGTTGGATACAATCGAAGTAATGTGTAACGAAATTCTTGGAAATTATTCTAAAAAGGAAGATCAATTGATGACAGCGGCCTTCGGCACCCGTCCGAAACGAAGGCTAAACCGAGTGATGGATGCTATAGGCTTTGAATATCCTGACTATGAGCTACTAGACAAGGGTGCCGAAGTACAAAAAAGAAAAAGAGTGGTGTTGGGGACTTGTTCTCAAATGCTATGAATTAAGAACAAGGCAACATAAAATGTTAAATGTTAATGTCCTTCGTCCGTCGAAGCATTATTTCCTCAAGGATTTAATGAACTTCGGACGAAGGTTAAAACGATACAATTACGAAGGTTGAATTTTCATAATTAAATTCTCAAAGATTATATGAAACAATGTGAGATATAAAGCATTAAAAACAAGTAAACTATAAGCAAACAACATCATTTACATATCATATAAACCTGATGTATTCAAATATAATATTAGAGACATTTATACCTCTGCCTTGACAAGGAATAATTCCCGAGTGATGCGATTGTAATTACCGGAATGCGTGAACAGTAAAGGAATATTGTTCACTATTTATAGACACAAGACACAGCCTGTGAGGAATTACAATCATGCCCCTCATAAAAGTTTACAACAATGACTCAAACACTTGTGGACTAAAAGGTCATTCTACTTTTAAGTCGGTTTGCAATTCCGAAGCTTCATGAACAGCAACCTTCGGTCATCACGTGCCGACAGCTTCAGCCAAAGTTGTTTCTTCCTGCAGGACCTTCGGCGATGAAGCATGGTCCCAACAGTAGCCCCTTCGCGGTGCTAGATCGTTTTTCGTAACGAGCTTGATCCGTGAAAAAAGTCTCTTAGGCTTCAGGAAGCCGAAGGTCCGAAAAACACCTTCCCTGAGCTCGTTGTCGAGAAACGATTTAGTTTCCGAGCGCATAGCGGTCCCACCCTGCAGGGTTACTATTTGGTCTCTGCGGTCCACCGCGCAGCGGGTGTAAGCAGCTGTTTGCCTGGTGTGTAAATCCTGACGATTCACCTTCTTACCTGCAGCACTATATAAACAGACGGGTAGGTGTGAAGTTACCACAGCATTCATTGCTATTGCACTGTTTTGCTGCCAAAATTTTTAACCATAGCCGAAGCTTGACTCTCGCAAGCAGACGAAGATCCAATTTTAAAGCCTACTTCATCAGAAGAAAAAGCTTCGGAAGAAAAAGTTCTTTAGTTCCCAAGAAATTCAGAATTAAATGGCCAGAGTGCGCTCTACCGCAAGAGTTGAGCGTAAGGGAGGCGAAGCCGAAGGAGCGGAGACTGTTCCTATCTCCGAAGCGATGCAACGATCCGGACTGGTGACCTCGGAAGGAATCCGTACTGCCGAGACAGGGCAGACTACTGCCGAGACAGAAGAAGCTGTTGCCGAAGCGGAAGAAGGAAATATTGAGGAAGCTGATTCTGATGATGATTATCATATTGCCGTGCCAAGCAAGCCCAGCCACTTGGACTTCGGGAAGTCGACTGTCTCCAAGGCTGATTTCTCCAAGATGGTGAAGTCGGGTTATTTCAGTGAGAATGAGAAGAAGCTACTTCGCTTCGGGGGGGAAGAAACTACCCCGAAGCCAGAAAAAGATGAAATAGTTATTTTTAAGAGCTTTCTAAAAGCTGGATTAAGATTCCCCTTAAATAGGATGATATCTGATGTGCTGCAAAGATTTGGTATCTACTTTCACCAACTGACTCCCAACGCAATTGTCAGGCTCAGCGTCTATATCTGGGCTCTCCGAAGTCAGGCGGTGGATCCATTTGCTGACAGCTTCTGTCGAGTTCATGAGTTGCATTACCAAACTAAGGCCAGAAAAGATGGATTGCATGAGAATTTTGGCTGCTATAATTTTGCTTATCGGAAAACCACGAAGTTTCCCGTGATCAGCTACCGAAGCAAATGGCCGGCAGGCTGGAAATCAGAATGGTTTTATGTCAAAATTGATGAAGATAAAGAGAAGCTGGTTCAGAGCCCTCTTGAATTAATCTTCGGAGAAACAAGACCCCGATGCAAAATGGTAGTAGAAGGTCTAACTTGGGCTGCACTGGGCGAATTCAAAATTATAGCAGAACATATTGGCACTAGAGATTTAGTGCAAGAATTCCTGGCTTTCAGAGTTTTTCCAACGATGAAAGAGTGGACAATGCCGAAGCTTGAAGGGGAAAAGAAAGAGGGGGAACTCGTCAGGCTACCTTATCATTATAAATTCAAGAAATTTTTTAAAGTGCCCTGCCAAAAATGGCTTGATACAATTGAAATGATGAGCAATGAAATTCTTGGGAACTACTCTAAAAAAGAGGACCAACTGATGACAGCGGCCTTCGGCACTCGGCCGAAACGAAGGCTGAACAGAGTGCTTGATGCCATAGGATTTGAATACGCTGACTACGGTCGACTGGGCGGGAGATGCCGAAGGCCTGAAGCGAAAAAGGATTGCTAGCGCTACTGACGAAGAGGTCGTCAAGGTAGCCAAGAAGAAAAAGAAAGATTCTGAAAGTCTTAGCGCTGAAGAGTTAAATCCTGAGCCGAAGGTGGCCACTTCAAGAAAGAGAAAAGGTGCGTCCCCGGAGCCGGAAACGTCGGTCCGAGAAGAAGATATTCCTGCTTCTCCTTCTGCTGTTGAAGTAGAAGAAATTATGAAGGTAATGACTAAACCCTTGCCTATCAGGCTAAGTCCACTGGCACTGGAACTGACGAAGTTTTTTCAGAAGGACAAGGCAGCTTCGGCAGCAGAAAGTCCTGCGAAGCCGAAAAAACGGAGAATTATTCAAGTAACAGATGTGATCCACCAGACGCCGCCACCGGCAACGGTGCCGAAAATTCCCTTTGTTGAAACTGCCGAAGCCGAAGCTACTGGGATGAAAACTACTGAAGCTGAAACCAGCGAACCCGAAGCTACCGGGGCCGAAGCCGGGGCCACCGAAGAGTCGAACCTAGAAACTACACTTGAGGTTATTGACAATATTCTCCTGAAAATGGCCGAAGAAGAAGCTACTGTGGTTGCAGTGAATACAGCAACTGAAAAGGGGAAAGAGCAAATTGGTGAAATTTCTGAAGGAGAAGATTTTAACTTTCAAGACCTACTTGGACAAGAGTTAACAAACACTGAGAAAGAGGAGTTGAAAAAATATGCCATATCTTGCGGATATAAATCAGGCGCTATGCTATTTGGTGGGGTGAACGAAGGGAAACTAAGGTGCCTTCGGAACCGCACCGAGGCCAAAATTATCAGAACCCTTTCCAAAAGCATTGGCTTGCCGAAGGTGGAAGCGGACCTGTGTCGTTATCAACGACACCACATCGCCGGAAGCTTGCTTTATGCTAACTTCAAGGTAACGAATATTTTTGTTATTTTATTACTGTTATTATTAACTTTTGGGTCGTGTTCTAACGAAGATCATTTCGACAGAGCATATTATTAAGCAAGGTTCTGAAAATGCAACAAGATCTGGAGGAAGAGAAAAATAAAACCGTCATTCAAGATTTGACTGAAAAGATTGAAAACTACGAAACCAATCTGAAAAAGAAAGACTTCGCAATCCAAGATCTTGAAATCATGGTCAAAGAGCACGAAGGTGCATTAGAAAAGAAAGATTTTGTTATTCAGACCATGGAGGGCTCTTTAGCTGAAGTCCAAACTGAAAATGATAAATTAAAGAATGAATTGCTCCGTCAATCAGAAAAATTCGAGCAAGAAAAGAAATATTTTGAAACAAGCCTGAAAGCTGAAGTGGATAAATACTCAAATTTGCAGAAATCCTTTACAGAACTTCAGGAGAAATGCTTAAGCTTCGGCATCCGATGTGTGCAGCGGCTGAAGGACGTATTTCACTCTGTCGGAGCTAGCTCTTCGAAATTTACACCTTCAGCTGAAAATCTGCCAAGAACATTAGAACATATTGAAGGCGAAGTTGATGCCCTTGACGAAGTTATTGGTGGGCACGCTGACTTCTGCGCCCTGGTATCTTCTCGGGGCACAGCTGCTGCTTTTTTGAAGGCTGGCTGCACACATGGAAACATCGTGAACAGACCAAACTTCAGCTTGTCAGCTTCAGATTTGTTAGATATCCCAAGCTTAGCCAGAAGCATTGGAAATAGATTCATGACCCAGATCTGGGTAAGTGGCGGGCAAAAAATGGCAGGCGACGAAGCTCGAAGCCATCTGAAGCCGGTAAGAAACTTATGTTTGTTACTTTTACCTTCTCCTTTGAAATTTGTACCTTTCTTACTGTGCTGTTTGATATATAGGATGACGAAGCTGAAGATTGACAATGTTGAAGTTTGACAAAACTGAAGACGAAGCCTTGGCTGAAGCTTAAAATTGCTTGTAATGCGCTTTCCTGCAAAAATTCTTGGAGAAACTCTTGTAATATAGATATGGAATAACTTATGTAAATTTGTACATACCTTGTAATATATTCTATCTCCTATAACCACATCCAGTCTGCTTTGCTGTGGATGAAACTTCTCTTTTGAGCCGAAGGCGAAAAACACCTTCCCTTCTTTTCGTACATAACGAAGCATAGAAAATTTTTCCTTCGAATCTTTTCCTTATTTTCTGAAGCACCTGTCTTTTTTGTGTAGCATGATGATGACTCTACATATGTCTAAATGGATGTTATGAATGCAAATGACATGATGATATGTTATGTGCAAATGAATATTAGGACACATGTTCAAAAAAAACATAAGCACGGCCCTTCGTCCCCTTAAGAATGATAAAAATCTTTCTGCCGTTTACTTTTCGGTGTATCAGCGTTGACTTTTTCGCTGTAAGCCTCCCTTAGGAGCTTCTTCGCCTTTTACTTTCAGCGGAATCAGCGTTTATTTTTCGCTGTAAGCCTCCCTTAGGAGCTTCTTCGCCTTTTACTTTCAGTGGAATCAGCGTTTATTTTTCGCTGTAAGCTCTGCATTCCCTTAGGAACGACCTTTGAGCTTTTCCCTGTTCTCTTTTCTTTTTTCTTTGCACTCGAAGGTGCTTTCTCAGCTTTTACATTTACATTTTGGGGGATATCGCTCTTATAGAATTGAAATAAGGAAAAGAAAAATTACATGTTGTGGCCCCATTAAAAACCTTTCTCCCCCTTTGGAAAGGAAAAGGGTGCCACAAAAAAGAATATAAAAATTACATCAAACTAAACGTAATATCGCCGAAGCTCATCCGCATTCCACGATCCAGGAATGTCATTGCCGTCCATGTCCTTCAATCTGTAGGAACCAGGTCTTGACGAAGATACTACCAAAAAGGGGCCTTCCCACTTCAGCTGTAATTTGCCTACTGTTTTCAGGGTTAGCTACTCTTCGAAGTACCAAGTGTCCTGGTTCAATATTCTTTAGCTTGACCTTTCTATCACGCCATTTTATTGTTTCAGCTTGGTATTTATTGATGTTTTCCACAGCTTGAAGTCTAATCCCTTCAATAGCATCTTTTTCCACAGAACAATCAGCTTCGTTTTCGCCTTCTGCCGAAGCTACTGTCCTTATCGATCCTGTTTTAGCCTCTTCTGGGGTTATTGCTTCGTCACCAAACAATATTTTAAAGGGTGTAAAGCCTGTTGATCTTGAAATGGTTGTGTTATGACTCCACACCACTTTGATTAACTCGTCTGGCCACTTTCCCCTTGGCTGATTGAAGATTGACTTCATTATTCCTGTCATTATGATCCCATTGGCTCTTTCAACAAGTCCATTAGATTCTGGGTGTCAGACTGATGCAAAATGGATCTTCGTGCCGATTTGATTGCAAAATTCTCTGAAGGCTTCAGAATCAAACTGTGTCCCATTATCCACAGTTATGGCCTTCGGCACTCCGAAGCGACAAACAATGTTTTGCCAGAAAAACTTTTGAATAGTAAACGAGGTTATTGTGGCTAAGGGCTTTGCCTCAATCCACTTGGAAAAATATTCCACTGCCACCACCACATATCTTAAGTTCCCCTGTGCAGGTGGTAATGGACCTAGCAAACCCAGACCCCACCTTTGCAATGGCCAAGTGGGCTGTATTAATTGAGTTAAAGACGAAGGTTGTTTTTGATCTCTTGCACATTTCTGACAACCTTCGCACTTTTGAACTAAATCCACTGCATCCGAAGCTGCCTTTGGCCAATAAAATCCTTGGTGAAAAACTTTCCCAAGCAAGGGCCTAGATCCAATATGAGATCCACATAGACCTGCATGTATGTCCTTCATTAATTCTATACCTTCGGATCTGGATAAGCACTTGAGCAATGGGGAACAGACCCCGCGCTTGTATAACTCCCCTTTTATTATGACATATGGTCGAGCTCTTGCTTCTATTCTCCTGTTATAAGCTTCGTCGTTTGAAAGAAAATTACCCTGAAGGAAAGAGATGATTTCAGTTCTCCAATCTTCACTATAAACAGGGGATATATTGAGGATTGCTCTTTCAAGAAGCTTGACCGAAGGTGCTTTTATTGTTTCAAAAAATACTTCCGAAGGTATAGGCAGCCCCTGGGCTGCTGACTTAGCCAATAGATCAGCGTATTCATTTTCTCCACGAGGAATATTTTTGACAGAGAAACCTTCGAAGGAAGCCTCAATCCTTCGGACTGTATCTAGATACCTTTCAAGCTTCGGGTCTCTTGCTTTGTAACTTTTGTCAACATGACCAGAAATAACTTGAGAATCAGTTTTAAGAATGGCCCTTCTGATTCCCATTGCCTTTAATTTCCGAAGACCCAAAAGCAGAGCTTCATACTCGGCGATGTTATTTGTGCAACTAAAATCAAGTCTTGCCGCATAACAAGTTTTAACTTTGGAAGGTGAAACCAACACAGCAGCCGCTCCTGCTCCGAAGGTTCCCCAAGACCCATCGCAAAACACTGTACATGCTTCGGCGTCTTTATTTGTTTCTTCCTCCTGAGCCCCTGGCGTCCAATCAGCAATGAAGTCTGCTAATGCCTGGGACTGAATCGAAGATCTATGAACATAATCAATACAGAATTCATTGAGCTCTGCAGCCCATTTTCCAATCCTTCCAGTAGCTTCTCGGTTCCTCATAATATCCTTCAGAGGTTGTGAAGAAGGAACAATTATGTTGTAAGCTTGAAAATAGTGCCGAAGCTTTCTGGAGGCCATCAAGACAGCATACAGTACCTTCTCCAACTCTGTATAATTTTTCTTTGATAAACTAAGAACCTCGGATACAAAATATATTGGGGCCTGCCTCTTAACCTAGCCTTCAAGCTTCTCCTAAACAAGTGCTGCGCTTACCGCTGAGTGCGAAGCTGCCACATATAATAACAAAGGAGCCCCTGGCGTAGGTGGAGTTAATGTTGTTAGATCTATCAAATACTGCTTCAGTTCTTCGAAGGCCTTCTTCTGGAGTGGTCCCCATTGAAAGACTTCAGTTGTCTTCAGCACTTCGAAGAATGGTAAGTTTCTCTCTGCTGATCTAGATATGAATCTGTTGAGAGATGCTAGCCTTCCTGTTAATCTTTGAGCCCCCTTTTTTGTACTAGGTGGCTCCATTCGAAGTATAGCTTTGATTTTACTTGGGTTGGCCTCAATTCCCTTTGTTGAAACTAAGCAACCGAGAAATTTCCCCTTCTTTACTCCGAAGACACATTTTTCTGGATTCAGCTTTAGACCAGCCTGTCTAAAATTAGCGAAGGTCTCCTGTAAATCAGCAATGTGGTTATCCTGCTTCGTACTTTTTACAATGATATCATCAACATAAGTTAGTACATTCCTGCCTATCTGAGAATGGAGAACCTTTGCTGTCATTCTGCTGAAACTTCCTCCAGCATTTTTAAGCCCTTCAGGCATCCGAAGGTAGCAATATGTCCCACTAGGGGTTATGAAGCTGGTTTTTGGTTCATCTTCCTTCTTCATCCATATTTGATGATAGCCTGAATAGCAGTCCAGCAAACTCATGAGCTCTGATGAAGCTGCTGCATCAACTAAGGAATCTATCCTTGGCAATGGAAACTCGTCCTTCGGACAGGCTTTATTAAGGTCAGTAAAATCGATACACATTCTCCATTTACCATTGGCCTTCTTCACCATAATAGTGTTAGCCAACCATTCTGGATATTTTACCTCTCTAATAACTCCGGCAGTGAGGAGTCTTTTCACTTCATTTCGAGCACCTTCGGCCTTGTCATCAGACATCTTCTAAAGCCTCTGTTTCCTGGGTCTGAAGGATGGATTAACATTGAGCGAGTGCTCAATAACATCCCTGTTAACTCCGCAAAGATCATTAGCTGACCAAGCAAAAACATCTTTATTGTTAAACAAAAACCTTATCAAGGTTTTCTCCTGCTCTTCGGACAATTGAGATCCCAATAGCACCTTCTGCTCTGCTATATCCTCACATAAGAGCATGGGTTTCGGCTGGTCAGCCGAAGCAGCTTTTTCCCTTCTGAACTTGTATTGCTCACAAGCTTCAGCTCCATCTATATTATGGATTGCTTTTGAGTCTGTCCAATTTCCTTCGGCCCTTCTGGCAGCTTCTTGACTTCCATGAATAGCAATGGGCCCTTGGTCCGAAGGTATTTTCATGCAAAGATAAGCTGGATGCAGAATTGCTTCGAAGGCATTAAGAGTACCACGACCAATGATTGCATTGTAAGGGTACTCCATGTCAACGATATCAAACATAATTTGTTCAGTTCTTGTGTTGTTGATGAATCCGAAGGCCACTGACATTGAGATTTTGCCGAGTGCTACAATCTGCCTTCCTCCGAAGCCACAGAGGGGATGTGTGGCATCAAGAATTTTATCTTCGGGCTCTTGCATCTGTCTGAAGGCTTTAGCAAATATGATGTCGACTGCACTGCCTGTATCAACCAAAACATTGTGGACCAGAAATCCTTTGATAACACAAGAGATAACCATAGCATCATTGTGTGGGTAATCCTTGAGTTGAAGATCCTCTTGGGAGAAGGTAATAGGAATGTGAGACCATCTGGACTTGATGAAGGGTCCTTGCACCCCGACATGTTGTACCCTTCTCTGTGCTTCCTTCTTTTGCTTCTTGTTGGCTGGTTCTGAACATGAACCGCCTGTTATCGGGAGTACCAGCTTTGGAACCAAAGCAGCTCCAGCTTGAATATTGAACGAAGCCATCATCTCAGAAAAAGTGGTAGTGAGTTCACCGGAGGTGGGCGCCAATGTTGGGGACTTGTTCTCAAATGCTATGAATTAAGAACAAGGCAACATAAAATGTTAAATGTTAATGTCCTTCGTCCGTCGAAGCATTATTTCCTCAAGGATTTAATGAACTTCGGACGAAGGTTAAAACGATACAATTACGAAGGTTGAATTTTCATAATTAAATTCTCAAAGATTATATGAAACAATGTGAGATATAAAGCATTAAAGACAAGTAAACTATAAGCAAACAACATCATTTACATATCATATAAACCTGATGTATTCAAATATAATATTAGAGACATTTATACCTCTGCCTTGACAAGGAATAATTCCCGAGTGATGCGATTGTAATTACCGGAATGCGTGAACAGTAAAGGAATACTGTTCACTATTTATAGACACAAGACACAGCCTGTGAGGAATTACAATCATGCCCCTCATAAAAGTTTACAACAATGACTCAAACACTTGTGGACTAAAAGGTCATTCTACTTTTAAGTCGGTTTGCAATTCCGAAGCTTCATGAACAGCAACCTTCGGTCATCACGTGCCGACAGCTTCAGCCGAAGTTGTTTCTTCCTGCAGGACCTTCGGCGACGAAGCATGGTCCCAACAAGTGGCTAGTGCTCTGAATAAGGATGGCGAAGATCAATCAAAGAAGAAAAAACAAGAGTCTGAGGCGAAAACAGTTGCTTCGATGTAACACCCAGTTTTAAGGGACAAAGCCGGGTGTATCTCATACATGCGCCAAAGAAGACAACATATATAATCACAGAGTGTATAGAGATAAATGTCACAATAATCAGAGTACTTATTACATAGCGGAAGACTTACAAAAATAAAAGATAAATATAACAGGATCTAAAATCCATCCTTGGCGCCAGAAAGTCAACTGGGAGACGCCACCTAGATCGAATCGAACTCCTTGATGCGTGGCTCCACTTGAACCACCTGTTCTTCTCCTGTGGGGGGGTGTGAGACAGCAAGGGTGAGCTCACACATGTTCATCGCTCAACAAGTTGTGGGGAATAATGTGGCATGAACTCACCAAAGATGGGAGTTCATGAAGTGTAAGGCTTACCAAAGAGAATGGTTAAAGCTGAGCATTGCTTTTAAAGTTGGTCAAACTTTTATTAGCAATTACTAGGTGTAAGTAAATACCAAACCATAATAAATAATAGAACAAAATTAATAACAAATCCCATGCAATGCAAATGACAAATTGAATTTAGGTTCCATAAATTAATCATGTGAGGGTCCGAGCCGCTCATGACCGTGAGCACGGCTAGTATTACTAGTTTTACACTCTGCAGAGGTTGCGCATCTTTACCCACAAGCCGTGTTACCCATCTGCCAAGGGGTCATGAATCCCATACACCTCTACCAAGGAAGCGAGGCAGGGTAACACTACGAGGCCTTTACAAAGTTCCACTAGCTTCAGAAATCCCGCTACAGTTTATAGGAAGCTCCAGTGCAGGAATCCCTCGCCTGACTGCCATCGCAGCAAAATCAACCCAAGGACCTCCCTACACTGACCACTCCCCTACTGCCCTTGCCCCTTCCGAGTAAGGAAGACCTCCACTAGCTTTCCTAGTTAATCAGCCAAGGGCGTCCCATTAAACCCTTGTGGTAGCACTGTTTTCCCGGGTGGTCGCTCCATGTTCCAATTAATATAATGATCTTATAATGAACATAAATAACATAACAGAATAATTGGAACATGGATGTAATGAAATATTAATCCCAAAACCATATAGAGCAATAGCATAACTACCCAAGTGATTCAGGGATAAACAAGGTAAAAGGATAAACAGTCTAGGATGACCTATTAGGTCCCATCAAAATTAAACCTATGCATTGATAAATGATAATAAAGAATATTATTGGGTAACAGAAGTGGATCAAGGGCACAACTTGCCTGGCACTTGAGATTCCAGTTACCAGGATGATTCTTCGGATCCTCGTGATCTCATTGCTACTCGTAGCAATACAAACAAACATGGTATGGATAAAATTAACATCACACCAAACATAAGAACATACTGCATAATAATGATCTACGCGCTGCTACGAGATCGTGGGAACGAGAACTACTACAATCGAAGTTATGATTAAGAAGTTATGATTTCATAGAAGATCTGCGTGATTAAAATATTAAACTATATTATAAATTGGTTAGCATACATCATTTGAGAGGTTTTTTATAAATAATTATCTCAGTTTTAATCTAAGTTATAAATTTACCCCAAATTATATTTTGGTAGATAATGATGAACACATTAACAAGACTAACCAACATGAGTTAAGTAAAGGTCTGATCATAAAATAATGGGATATGGTATAATAAACGTTGTTACTGTGTAGTAAATATTTATACGAAGCTAACACAACTGGAACGGATCAAATCAGAGTTAAAATGGATAAATTATGAATTTCCTAAGGTTTTATGTATTTGATATAAGATTAATTAGGAAATAAATTTTATGGTGACATTCATGTCAAAACAGAGGTACTACGTGATAAACAATAATATAACAAAATTGTTGCAACTGGAATGGATAAAAAAGGAGTTAAGAAGTAATTTCTATTAATTAAACAAGTTCTAGGATTTATTTTTGTATAAAAATCATTTTCTGTAATTAATTTATAATCAGGCCGAGCTCTCTGTCTACAATTCTAATTCCTGAACACACCAGGGGTCACGGTGTAAACCATCCCAAGACACAGAGTATAAGCTAGGTGGACGGCGGGTTATTTGTGGCAAAGGAAAGGGGCTTAAGTGCAAAGTAGCATGGCCGAAGGGGTATCCCCGGATCCTAGCCGTCCGATCCACAGCAGATGCACCAGATTAGATTTAGGCAAGTTACTCATCCGCGCTCACCCCCGACCGTCGGATCCTAGATCAACGGATGAAGGACGCTCCTGCCCCGATCTGACCTAGACCGTTCATTACTGAATCGACGCCACAGATCTATTCTCGCGAATCGGTACACAGTCATCTAATCTCCACCGTAGGGTACGATCCAACGGCCAGGAGGCCACCTTCTTTCCTCTATCCTTTCTTCTACCCTAGGCACCCTCTCTCCTCACTGCGACCCGAGCCCGTCGGAGCAATAGCCCCTCCCCCATGGCGGCGCAGTGCACAACCCGGCAGGAGACTTCACCATCGTAGGCCTCACCAATCCCCCGACGCACCCAACCCGACCCGAGTCGATTGGGGTGAGTTCCACCTCGGATCGTGGTATTTGTGGTGCAGACCACCATGGTCCGCGACCATGGAGTCGCTGGTGGTGATGTATGGCCGCTCGGCTCACCGGAATTCGAGCTTAGCACGGCTACGTACTAGAGAATGCGATGACAGACACGAACTAGGGGGAATTGCTCACCGGTTAATAATGATGCGCGGAGTCCGGTTCTCGACGTGGGACGGCGCCAGGTCGGGTGGCTTGCTCCGACGACAAATTGCCCGACGGTGTGAAGGTCGATTTCCCCTTCGCCACGCACACGAGCGCACGCCTGGTGGTGCGACAAAGCCTCTGGCCCGATCCCAAGACTTCGACGGTGATTAACTCATGGACCAGCGGTGGCGGGCGACTGACCCACAACTACGACTATGGTTCTCACCCGGCGACCATGAGAAAGGGCCCAGGGTACGGGAATTGACTTATACGCAGCAGGGCGGCTCGCGTGGAAGCGGTTAGCTCAGCTCGATTTGCGGGCGGAGGTAGTTGGGGAGATCTAGCATCTCCGGCGGAGGACTCGGTCAGCGCGATCCGGTTGCACATACATCCATCAGCTGGAGGAAGACGACCCTTACAAACGGGGCCCGCGTGTCCGAGAAACCAGTGCAGGCGCGCGCATGGCGGATGTGTGAGGCCGAATGGTGGGGCCCGCACGTCTGCGTGAGGGAGGGATGCATCTGCAAGGGGGGCCGCATGGCAGGAGTCCGGGCGTGGAGTTGGGCCGCGGAGAGGAGTTTCCGCCCAAGTGCAGGGATTTGTTTTCTTCTTTTCTTTTCCTATTTTCTATTTTGATTTACAAATTTCAAATCCCAATCCAGAGTTAAGGTTTCAAAATTCAAATTTAATGCGCAATCAAAATCTCCATCATGAATGCGAGATTTAAATTTATTTATTTATTTCTTATTTAAATGAATGCCTCTGGATATGCATTTAGTAAAGGAGATATTTACCCAATAACAAATCTTTATCAAGAGTTACTAAAAATAAATAGTACTTGAAGGGAAATAATCCATTCTAACAAATTGAAACTTTTTTTTATCTATTTCTTAAAACTTACAAACTGAATTTATGTTCCTATTTTATTTTACCCTGACAGTGTTTTTTTTAAAAAAATCCATAGTATACTTATTCATTAGGACACTTTCCTTTGATTTCTTTTACTAATCCCAAAAATCCAAATTATGGGTGCTACAAATCCTACCCCCCTTAACAGAAATCTCGTCCCGAGATTTTTAAGGAAAGGGTGTATACTCATATTGTCTCAACACATATGTACAAACAGAAATCTCAGCATGATGCATAATTTATTAGCAACACATGGGGTCAATTAGACCTTATTATTCCTCCTAAAATAGTATCATACCAACCACTAACTAAAGTAACATTTAGATCTTACAAATAGTAGTAATTTATATATATGTTTATGTAGCTTGGTGGAGCTGGTAGGGGTGGAGGTAGTGGTTGTTGTTGTCGTTGTCTCTCCAACCGTGCTTGCCTTATTTCTTGGCGTATCTCTAGACGGACCTGACGTATTTCCTCGCGTTCTTGTCTTATCTGATTTTGCATTTCAGTCACCATGTCTGTCAATTGTTGTATTACCATCCTTTGGGTAGCAACCACTTGGTCGATTCCAACCGGTGGAGGATTTGGAGGATCCATTTCCGTTTGTTGCTGCTTGATAATCTTTCCTTCCTAGTATTGACCATCGAAGTTAGTAGCATATGGTAATAGTTTTGCAAGGGAAATTATTCAATAAGCGGAATGAATAAGCTAGTAGCTGGTTATAATCTGAAGATTCTTTAGTAGGGCTTAATCTTTGTTTTATGTCCAGATTAGGTAACCAGTCGTATAATGTGAATATCCAAGGGTAAGATAGAATCTTTCAAGATGAGAGATATATATGGGTGAGATAGACTACAAGATGTAGGTTAAAAGTTTGTTTGTTGTTAGGTGGGAATAGAAAGGTTATACCATTTATCATGGCTCTATGGGTTGGGTTAGCTCTTAAACTCATGGTTAAGTTGGTCTACACCTGGCTAGGAGGGTCCTTGGGTTGATTTTGCTGCGATGGCGGTCAGGCGAGGGATTCCTGCACAGGAGCTTCCTATAAACTGTAGCGGGATTTCTGAAGCTAGTGGAACTTTGTAAAGGCCTCGTAGTGTTACCCTGCCTTGCTTCCTTGGTAGAGGTGTATGGATTCATGACCCCTTGGCAGATGGGTAACACGGCTTGTGGGTAAAGATGTGCAACCTCTGTAGAGTGTAAAACTAGTATACTAGCCGTGCTCACGGTCATGAGCGGCTCGGACCCTCACATGATTAATTTATGGAACCTAAATTCAATTTGTCATTTGCATTGCATAGGATTTGTTATTAATTTTGTTCTATTATTTATTATGGTTTGGTATTTACTTACACCTAGTAATTGCTAATAAAAGTTTGACCAACTTTAAAAGCAATGCTCAGCTTTAACCATTCTCTTTGGTAAGCCTTACACTTCATGAACTCCCATCTTTGGTGAGTTCATGCCACATTATTCCCCACAACTTGTTGAGCGATGAACATGTGTGAGCTCACCCTTGTTGTCTCACACCCCCCCACACAGGAGAAGAACAGGTGGTTCAAGTGGAGCCATGCATCAAGGAGTTCGATTCGATCTAGGTGGCGTCTCCCAGTTGACTTTCTGGAGCCAAGGATGGATTTTAGATCCTGTTATATTTATCTTTTATTTTTGTAAGTCTTCCGCTATGTAATAAGTACTCTGATTATTGTGACATTTATCTCTATACACTCTGTGATTATATGTGTTGTCTTCTTTGGCGCATGTATGAGATACACCCGGCTTTGTCCCTTAAAACCGGGTGTTACAGAAGTGGTATCAGAGGAATGTTGACTGTAGGACGAAACCTAGATAGAAATGGACAAAACCCTTACCTACTTACCTTACTCTGATTCTTTCTATACTTTTCTTGATCATGTCTCACCTTCTACTGTTCTACTCTGATTAACCTTACCTTTGCTACTCTGATTCTTTTCTAAACTTATCTTGATCTTTTCTCGTCTATTTCCACTTTACTCTGATTATTCTTACATTTTCTTTCTAAAGACAAATGTGGATTTCACACTTCGAAATCCTGTGCCTAAAGTGACTTTTAGGAATAAGAGACCTACTCCCAGGAACAAAAACAAAACTATTTTTATCGGTATCTATACACTTGAGTGTTTGTTCTTGTGATATTTGTTTGATTTGGATCTTTGATTGAGTGTGATGAGTTGTGGAGAAATGTTCACAATTACATCTGCATATACATACAGGCATAAAGGATAATATTTATAAAATAACTAGACAATCTAGAATATCCCCATTAAAATGTATTTAGTATTCCGTATCCATCTCATCTTAAAGATTCTATCCTACACTCATAGATCCATCTCATCTAAAAAAAATCCTAACTTATCCTAACTAAAATATATCTCAGCTGGATAGATTCATTTTATCTTCAAAGATTCTCTCTTATCTTAATAGGTCTATCTTATCTTAAAAGATTCCCTCTTACCTTAATAAATTCATCTTATCTTGAAAAGATTCTATCTTATCCTAACAGATCTAACTAGTCTCAAAAGATTCTACCTTATCCTTATGGATTCGTCTTTCCCTAATAAGCATGTTTATCCCACACTAGAGTAACAAACATGACCTATCCCAAACTAAATTAAGTAGATATTATCTAGTCTAATCTGGTTATACCAATTTAAATCTTGATCCCATCTAATTTGATCAGATCTAACCTAATAAATATGTTTTAATCCAAGTTGGACTAAGATTCCAATTTCGACTACACCACATACAACAACCTGACCTTATGCAGCTACCTTAACCATTCAATGGTTGCATAACCCCTCTGTTTTAATTTAAACGGAAAATTCTGATCTACCTCAAGTATTAACTAAACCATATTCCGATAAATGAGTTTTAAATCTAAACTGGTGTCTTAGACCAACTTGTCCGTGAAACCATAACCTAGCCTATGTTATAAGTTGCTCAACCCATTTATCTTGCAAGCAACGTAAAACTCTATTTAAGCTACCTACCCCATGTACCCGAAATTGTTATCCCAACTCAGATAATGGCATCACAACCAATGTTCCCTAAACTAGACCCAAGAACAAGGTTAACTTTGACAAGGAAAGATATTAGTAGAAATAGATCCTCAGATGA
Organism: Zea luxurians; assembly: GCA_029449295.1. Classification (NCBI taxonomy): domain Eukaryota; kingdom Viridiplantae; phylum Streptophyta; class Magnoliopsida; order Poales; family Poaceae; genus Zea; species Zea luxurians. The sequence continues at coordinate 6,782,179 of JAOPSE010000114.1, read as the reverse complement.
ATCAAGATCCACCACCAGTAATAAAAGTCTTCATTGCCTAACTTTCTTCCACCCCAAATCTGCTCTACACTTACCTAATAGCTAAAATCTGAGGTACCCTTGTTTTCTAAGCCTCACTTGCTAATGGCATGAAGAATTTTAGGGGTATAAAAAATACCAATTAGAAGTTCCACGTAAAAAATTATATATATATACTAGAAGTTCATAAAGATAAAGTTAGCTTGATATGCTTAACTAAATGATATTCTTAAATAGGAGCATAAAATCTAATGTGATCCAATCCAATATGGACTGCTTAAACATATTAGTGGTACTTGGACCCTCACGTGATTAATTTATGGAACCTAAACTCAATTTGTCATATGCATTTGCATGGGATTATTTATTAATTTTGTTCTATTATTTATTATAGTTTGGTATTTACTTACATCTAGTAATTGCTAATAAAAGTTTGACCAACATTAAAAGCAATGCTCAGCTTTAACCATTTTCTTTGATAAGCCCTACACTTCATGAGCTACCACCTTTGGTGAGTTCATGCCACATTATTCCCCACAACTTGTTGAGCGATGAACATGTGTGAGCTCACCCTTGCTGTCTCACACCCCCCCACAGGAGAAGAACAGGTGGTTCAAGAGGAGCCATAACGAGGAGTTCGATTTGATCTAGGTGGCGTCTCCCAGTTGACTTTCTGGCGCCAAGGATGGATTTTAGATCCTGTTATATTTACCTTTTATTTTGTAAGACTTCCGCTATGTAATAAAGTACTCTGATTATTGTGACATTTATCTCTATACACTCTGTGATTATATATGTTGTCTTCTTTGGCGCATGTATGAGATGCACCCGGCTTTGTCTCTTAAAACCGGGTGTTACATTCGAAGAAAAGAAAAACCTCGACTTCGAAGCAAAAATCAATTGATGAAGAAGAAAAGACTTCTGCGACATCCTCTACTTCTGAAATAGAGGAAATCCTAAAGGTAATAACTGAAACTTTGCCTGTCAAACTAAGTTCACTGGGGCTACATCTGACGAAGCTTTTTCAGAAGGAAAAGGAGCCCATAAAAACGAAAGCACCTAGGCCAAAGAGGCAAAGAATCATTACTGTGACAGAAGTTATTGAAGCAAATCCACCAAGGGCTTCAGCTCCGAAGGTGCCAGCCATTGAAAGCATGACAGCTACCGAGGTTGTACCTTCGGAGGCTGCCGCAGAAGAGGTCAGAGCCGAAGATGCCAAATCCGAAGATATTAATTTAGAGAGCATAGCTGCTGATATAGACAAGATGCTACTAAACATGGCTGCGGAAGAAGCTGCCGCAGCCACCGAAGAGACTGCAGCCACAAAACCCGAGAAGGAAGAGATGACCGAAGATGCTTCGGAAGATGAAACCTTTGACTTTCAAAACTTAATTGGCCAAGAGCTGACAAAAGCTGAGAAAGAGGAATTAAAAGAATATGCTATATCCTGCGAGTATCGGCCGGGAGCACTTCTCTTCGGTGGCATTGATGACGAAAAGTTAGGCTGCATACGAGATCAGACTGGTGCGAAGGTCATCGGTACTCTATCAAAGAGTATCGGTTTCCCGAAGCTTGAAGCAGATATCAGCCGCTACCGACGACAACACATTGTTGGCAGTTTGTTCTATTCCAATTTTAAGGTAAACATCTTGTGTCTAACCCTTACTATTTGTAATAACACAAATATTTTGTAACGAAGGTCATTTGTCCACAGAGTATGCTTTTGAGCAAAGCCTTAAAAATGCAGCATGACTTAGAAGATAAAAGGCACGAAGTTATAATGGGGAACTTAGAAAACAAAATAAAAGAGCAATCAGCCGCCATCAAAAAGAAAGACTTCGAGCTTCAAATAGCCGAAGGCTTATTAGCGGATGCTGAAGCCAAAATAACAGAATTAAATTCAAAGCTTCTTTCCCAATCAGAAAATTTTGAACAAGAAAAGCTGAAACTTGATTCAAAGCTTGAAGCCGAATTTCAAAAAAACTCGGTGCTGAAAGAATCCTTGACAAATCTTCAGAATAAATGCCTAGAGTTCAGCAATCGATGCATCCAACAGTTGAAGCAGGTGTTTCATTTTGTTGGAGCTAGCAGCGAAAAGTTCACTCCTTCGGCTGAAGACCTGCCTAGTGCCTTCGAGCATATTGAAGGTGAAATTAATGATCTTGACGAAGTTATAGCTGGGCATGGCGACTTCTGTGCTCTGGCAGCTTCTCGGGGGACAGCTGTTGCCTTTTTGAAGTCTGGCTGTGAACACGAAAAGATTGTTAATAGACCCAACTTCAGCCTGTCACCAGCAGACTTAGATAATATTCCCAGCCTGGCCCGAAGTATTGTGAATAGATTCATAAAATTAGTATGGACAAAGGGTGGCCGGAGCAAAGCTGGTGACGAAGCTCGAAGCCACCTTAAGCTGGTAACGAAATCATACCTTATGCTTACCTTTTCCTTTGAATTTTGAATTTAGCTTATAATACTTACATACAGGTTGACCAAGCCGAAGCTGAAGCTGCAGAGTAAAAGGATGAAGCTCTATGGATGCTGTCGAAGCTCGAATAGTCTGTAAAAATAGCTCAAAAAACTTTGTATAAAATATGATGTAATCAAATTTCACTTTGTAATATAATCTTACTTTTCTGTCAATGTATGAAATGCTTTGGTGTGGACGAAATTAATACTTTTGAGCCGAAGGCAAAAAACACCTTCCCTTCTTTGCGTACACAGCGAAGCATAAAATTGCCTCTTTTTCCCTTTTTTCCGAAGCCTTCTCTTTCGAAGCCGAAGCAAGTTTGTATGTTATGATGATGATGATCCTATGTATGTCTAAGTGAATGTTTATGAATGCAAATGTATGATGTAATGTTTCGTGCAAATGAATGTTCAAAGACACATACGAAACCATAACCACAACTCTTATTCCCTTAGGAATAACAAATCTTTGCCGTTTATTTTTCGACTTCACCGCTTATTTTTCGGTGTATCAGCGCCGACTTTTCGCTGTAAGCCTCCCTTAGGAGCTTCTTCGCCTTTTATTTCGGCGGTATTCGCGTTGACTTTTCGCGCTTCGCCTTTTATTTCGGCGGAATCATCTTTGACTTTTCGCTGTAAGCTCTGCATTCCCTTAGGAATGACTTTTGAGCAGAAAACTTACGTTGCGCTCCTTTGGAACGACTTTTTGTAGCTTTGTCGTGCTCTGCATCCCCTTAGGGACGTCTTTCGAGCTTCTCCCTGTTTTTCCTTTTTCTCTTTGCACTCGATGGTGCATGCCCAGTTTTTACATTTACATCTTCGGGGGATATTGCTCTTGTAGAGCTGGTATAAGAAAAAGAGAAATTACATGCTATGGCCCCATTAAAAACCTTTCTCCCCCTTTGGAAAGGAAAAGGGTGCCATAGGAAAGAATAAAAAAGATTACATCAGGTTACACATAATACCGCCGAAGCTCATCTGCATTCCAAGATCTAGGAATGTCGTTGCCATCCATATCCTTCAACCTAAAGGAACCGGGTCTTGACGAGGATACTACCAGAAAAGGTCCTTCCCACTTCAGCTGAAGCTTGCCTATTGTGTCAGGGTTGGCCACTCTCCGAAGCACCAGATATCCTGGCTTAATATTTTTTAACCGAACCTTTCTGTCACGCCATGTTATTGTTTCGGCTTGATATTTATTGATGTTCTCGACAGCCTGAATCCTGATCCCTTCTATAGCATCTTTTGCCACAGAATAATCAGCTTCGGTTTCTGCCGAAGCCACTGTTCTTATTGATCTCATTTTAGCTTCTTCTGGGGTTATTGCTTCATCACCAAACAGCAATTTGAATGGTGTGAAGCCTGTTGATCTTGACATTGTTGTATTGTGACTCCACACCACTTTGATTAATTCATCTGGCCACTTTCCCCTGGGCTCATTATTCCTGTCATTATAATGCCATTAGCTCTTTCAACAAGTCCATTTGACTCCGGATGCCAAATCGATGCAAAATGGAACTTCGTGCCAACTCGTTCACAAAACTCTCTGAAAGCTTCGGCATCAAATTGTGTTCCATTGTCCACAGTGATAGCCTTTGGCACCCCAAAGCGACACACAATATTTTGCCAGAAAAAGTTTTGAACAGTAACCGAAGTTATTGTGGCTAAAGGCTTCGCCTCAATCCACTTAGAAAAATATTCTACTGCCACCACAACATATCTTAAATTCCCTTGTGCTGGTGGAAGTGTGCCTAGCAAATCAAGGCCCCACCTTTGCAATGGCCAAGTGGGCTGTATTAATTGAGTTAGAGACGAAGGTTGTTTTTGGTCTCTTGCACATTTTTGACAACCTTCGCACCTTTGGACTAATTCTGCTGCATCCGAAGCTGCCTTCGGCCAATAAAATCCTTGACGAAAAACTTTACCCAACAAAGGCCTGGATCCAATGTGAGATCCACACAGGCCTGCATGTATTTCTTTCATTAGCTCTATACCTTCAGCTCTGGATAAACATTTGAGTAATGGAGAACAGACTCCATGCTTATATAACTCCCCTTCTATTATTACATATGGACGGGCTCTTGCCGCTATTCTCTTATGATAAGCTTCGTCATCTGAAAGGAAATTGCCCTAAAGAAAAGATATGATCTCAGTTCTCCAATCTTCACTATAGACGGGAGATATATTGAGTACTGCTCTTTCAAGAAGGTCAACCGAAGGTGCTTTTATTGTTTCAAAGAATACTTCTGAAGGTAAGGGCAGCCCCTGTGCCGCTGACTTGGCTAGTAGATGAGCGTGCTCATTTTCTCCTCGTGGAATATTCTTGACAGAAAACCCTTCGAAGGAAGCTTCAAGTCTTCGAACTGTATCCAAATATTTCTCAAGCTTCGGATCTCTTGCTTTGCAACTTTTGTCAACATGGCCAGAAATAACTTGGGAATCAGTTTTGAGAACCGCCCTTCTTATCCCCATTGCCTTCAACTTCTGAAGACCCAAAAGCAAAGCTTCATATTCAGCAATATTATTTGTACAACTAAAATCAAGTTTCACTGCGTAGCATGTTCTGACTTTTGAAGGTGCAATTAAAACGGCAGCTGCACCTGCCCCGAAGGTTCCCCAGGAACCATCGCAAAATACTGTCCAAGCTTCGGCATCTTTACTTGCTTCTTCTTCCTGAGCCCCTGGCGTCCAGTCAGCAATGAAATCTGCTAGCGCCTGGGACTGAATCGAAGATCTATGCACATAATCAATGCAGAACTCATTGAGTTACGCAGCCCACTTTCCAATCCTTCCAGTAGCTTCTCTGTTTCTCATAATATCCTTCAAAGGCTGTGATGAAGGAACAATTATATGGTATGCTTGAAAATAATTTCGAAGCTTCATGGAGGCCATTAAAACAGCATACAGCACCTTCTCCAATTCTGTATAGTTTTTCTTTGATAAACTGAGGACTTCGGAAACAAAGTATATTGGAGCCAGCTTTTTCAATTGCCCTTCAAGCTTCTCCTGAACAAGCGCCGCACTTACTGCATAGTGCGAAGCTGCCACATACAGCAGCAGAGGAGCCCCTGGCGCTGGTGGAGTTAGGGTTGTTAAATCTATCAAATACTGTTTCAGTTCTTCGAAAGCTTTTTGCTGAGCTGACCCCCATTGGAAACCTTCGGCTGACTTCAGCACTTCAAAGAATGGTAAATTTCTCTCTGCCGATCTGGATATAAATCGATTCAAAGATGCCAGTCTTCCTATCAGCCGTTGAGCCCCTTTCTTTGTGCTTGGCGGCTCCATCCGAAGGATAGCTTCGATTTTATTTGGATTAGCTTCGATTCCTTTTGTTGAAACCAGACAACCAAGGAATTTCCCCTTCTTTACCCCGAAGACACATTTTTCCGGATTCAGCTTCAGACCAGCTTGCCTAAAATTAGCGAATGTCTCCTGCAGATCAGCAATGTGATTTTCTTGCTTTGTGCTTTTTACTATGATATCATCAACATATGTTAGCACGTTTCTGCCTATCTGAGAATGAAGGACCTTTGCTGTCATTCTGCTGAAGCTTCCTCCAGCATTCTTGAGCCCCTCAGGCATCCGAAGGTAACAATATGTACCACTGGGGGTGATGAAGCTGGTTTTTGGCTCGTCTTCTTTCTTCATCCAGATTTGATGGTAGCCTGAATAACAATCTAGTAAACTCATGAGCTCTGACGAAGCTGCTGCATCTACCAGAGAATCTATCCTTGGTAATGGAAATTCATCCTTCGGACAAGCCTTGTTGAGATCAGTAAAATCAATGCACATTCTCTATTTACCATTGGCTTTCTTCACCATAACAGTGTTAGCTAGCCATTCTGGGTATTTTACTTCTCTGATGACTCCAGTGCTAAGGAGTCTTTTCACTTCATTCCGAGCACCTTCGGCTTTGTCATCAGACATCTTCCGAAGCCTCTGCTTTCTGGGTCTGAAGGATGGGTCCACATTGAGCGAGTGTTCAATAACATCCCTGTTGACACCACAGAGATCATTAGCTGACCATGCGAAGACAACTTTGTTGTTGAACAAAAACCTTATCAAGGTTTTCTCCTGTTCTTCAGACAATTGAGATCCCAGCAGCACCTTTTGCTCTGCAATATCTTCACATAAAAGCATGAGTTTTGGCTGATCGGCCGAAGCAGCCTTCTCCCTTCTATACTTGTACTGCTCACAAGCTTCGTTTCCATCTATATTATGGATTGCCTTTGAATCTGTCCAGTTCCCTTCAGCTTTTCTGGCAGCTTCCTGACTCCCATGAATAGCAATAGGTCCTTGATCTGAAGGTATCTTCATGCAAAGATATGCTGGATGAAGAATTGCTTCGAAAGCATTAAGTGTTCCACGACCAATGATTGCATTATAGGGGTACTCCATGTCGACAATATCAAACACAACTTGCTCAGTTCTGGTGTTGTTAACAAATCCGAAGGTCACTGGCATGGTGATCTTGCCAAGTGCTACAATCTGTCTTCCTCCGAAGCCACAGAGAGGGTGTGTAGCATCATGAATCTTGTCTTCTGGCTCTTGCATTTGTCTGAAGGCCTTAGCAAATATGATATCAGCTGTACTCCTATATCAACCAGAACATTGTGGACCAGAAACCCTTTGATAACACAAGAAATAACCATAGCATCATTGTGAAGGAAATCCTTGAGCTGAAGGTCCTCTTGGGAGAAGGTAATTAGGATATGAGACCATCTTGACTTGATGAAGGGTCCCTGCACCTCGACATGCTGTACCCTTCTCTGTGCCTCCTTCTATTTCTTGTTGGCCGGTTCTAAGCATGAATCGCCTGTGATCGGGAGGACAAGCTTCGAAGCCGAAGCAGTTGCAGCCTGGTTCTTGAACGAAGCCATCAACTCAAAAAGTGGAAGTGAGTTCACCGGAGTTGGGCGCCAATGTTGGGGACTTGTTCTCAACTGCTATGAATTAAGAACAAGGCAACACAAAAATGTTAAGTATAAATGCCCTTCATCCGCTGAAGCATTATCTCCCCAAGGATTTAATGAGCTTCGGACGAAGGTCAAGAGTAAAATATTATGAAGATTTCACCTTCGTAATCATACTTGTAAAACAACAAACGATGAGAAATGAAATATAAAGTATAAAATATATTCACATATTTTATTATATGAATATATATAAGTATTGAAACATAATATTTGGGCACATTTATTCCTTCGCCTTGGCAGAAAGCAATAATTCAAGCGTAATGTGCCAGTGATTACAGGATCACGTGAACAGTGCCGGGGTACTGTTCACCTATTTATAGGCACAGGATGCAACCTGCGTAAAATTACATTTAAGCCCTTTACAATTGGTTACAATAATGACACAAACATCATGGGTCTTTGAGTCAATCCATCTTTAAGTCGGTTCAACCCTTCGTCTTAAGATCTATCACTGTGCCGAAGCTCTCTAAGTAATAGCTTCGGCGCTTGCTCCTGAGAGTGTCTGCCGAAGGTGTTCTCCTTCTTTAGGATCTTCGGCTACGAAGCATACCCCCAACAGAGGACTTGAGTACAGTGACCTCGACCATCGTGATTGGGGAAATCGCGGCCTTTGAAATGTCGCGAAAAATATGTCGGGGAGAGGAGCCAACTTCCTCAAGGCCATATGCTTTTGCATGTGATGAAAGGAAGGGTAAAAAGAAGGCTCCCACTCCAAGTTCCTCAAGTGAAGAAGAGGAAAAAGAAGAAAGTGATGATGAAGAAGATAATCAACCATCAACATCATCCTCCGAGGACAAAGAAACAATCTGATGCGCTAGAAAAGTAATGGGGATGATCCACAAGATTAATCTAATGGGTGTGCCCCTGTAGGTAGAGGATCTTCTCTTTATCATTGACAGGAAAAAGCAAAGAAAGAGAGGATGCTTCACATGCGGGGAGAAGGGCCACTTCAGGGACAACTATCCAACCATGGTCGTACCCAAAAAGGAGAGGAGCAAAGGCAAGGTGCTAACAAGTGTCAAAACTTGGGATGATTCTTCAAGCGAAGATGAACCCCCAAGGATGCGCAGCCACCAGTCCTCATCACGCTCATCACGATCATCACGCAAATGCCTTATGGCAAGAGGTAAAATGAGCATTCCATCCTCCAGTGATGAAAGTAGTAGTGATGATGAAGGTGAGGGAAATCCCTCCGTAGATGAGCTTGTGGAAGCTGTTAAATTTTTTCAAGATGTATGTACTAAACAAAAGGCTCAACTTAAAACTTTGAAAAATAAGTTGATTAGCTCTCAAAATGATTATAAAGGTTTGCTAGAAAAATTTGAAGCATTTGCAAATTTGAACTGTGAGCTATCAACTAAAATTGAGCAACTAGAGTCTAGTGCTACATCCACAGCTACCGATGATAGCCTTATTAAAAACAATGAAAAACTTAAGGCTAAGTTACCTAGCTCCCAAGATGCTATTGAAAATTTGCTAGGAAAAATGGAAATTCTTAGCATACACAATAATGAGCTAACTACTAAGGTAGAAAACATTGGTAGCACCCTAGGGGCATCTTTAGTTGAAATTTCTGAAATTATTAAGAAAGATGCTTCTACTTCTTGCTCTGATTTAATTAATGATTCTAACCCCTGCAATCAAGTTCTTGTTAAGAATATTGTTGTAGAAACATGTTCGAATGAGGTTGCAAAGGAAAATGAGCAATTAAAGCAAGAAGTGGCTCACCTTGGAAAAGCCTTGTATGACAAGAAAGGCAAAGCCAAACAAATCCAACCTCCATAGGATAACACCACTGCGGGAGTGAACAAGCCTGTGGAGGGTGAAACTGTGATTTGTAGGCTATGTCACAAAGAAGGCCACAAGTCTTTCTAATGCAAGGCGATGACCGGGAATAAGCAAAGGCAAAAGGTCAAGCAAAATCTCCAACACCTACATCAACAAGGTGGACAAAAAGGCTGCTACACCATATTTGATCAAGAAAAAGAATGGAAAGGTGATAGCAATCAAGGCCAATAAGCAAGCCAACAAAGGAAAGGGGGCCAAACGCATTTGGGTGCCAAAGGAAATAATTTCAACCATGAAAAGCACCAAGAAGGTTTGGATCCCAAAAGGGAAGTGAGCAGTCCGATGGACTATGGGGAATTTGGAGACTTGGCAAAGTTGGGATGTATATCATGGGATACATCATATTGGATCAAGTTTATTGCCAAGTAGGTTAGTGAATATTTTGGACCCAAATTTCCCCACACATGACTAAGGTAACTAGATTTATTGTATTCCTTATTTTTAGATATGCGTACCTATTTTCTTGTATCTAGTTTACCTTTCATGCCTAGTATTTCATTTGGTATTTACTTTAGATTAACAATGCATGCATACTAGGTAAATCACATGGTAGGATTGCTCGTTCTTATTTCATAATCTTGAGCAAACCTACATGGTTTAAACTGTTTAGTTAAGCACGGCACATAGCTTATTGAACATTCCTAAGTAAATGATACCAATGCTTTAAAAATCTTACATCCTACATTTGGTATCATTTAACTTATATGTGCAAAATCTCGGATTATAGATAATTTGCCCCTCTTGATATCAAATCAAAGTGCATGTCTCCTACAATTATTCAAAACTTGTATGCACACATCCACGAGGAGGTTACTCTATAATCTAAGACTTTGAGACTAATACCTTTTTCAAGTCTATTTCATATAATAGTCTCATTGTAAGGAAAATGAAGTCTCTAGAGAAAGACAACAAGCTTCCACTGCAAATCTACAAGAACTCTTACGTTTCACAAGTCTACCACTTGTCTTCAAATGGTCCGCCATTGGTTTCAATTGGTAACTTTGAGACTACATTTAGTATTACTTACATGTCTTCTCTAGCATTTGGTTAGACTATATTTCATATCTTATACTTCCATGTTGCTATACATGCATAAGTGGCTAACTCATATTCTGTTACCTATGCATAAAGAAGTTAGTCTAATCAAATCATGTCTTACACCTCTATTTTCACATGCTTTTTCCTAAGTAGAAGATCTCTATTAGGGGGAGTATTTCTTCGTCTCTAAAAAGGGGGGAGAAATTTCTTTCTAAAGAGAACACTCATTTAGGGGGAGTAACAGTTTGGTGTTTCAATTGGTATCCTACAATTGGTATCAATTGACAAATCCATTATGAGGGCAAGTCTTACTTGTTTCCTACATGCTTTTAATGTCTTCCTTTTCGGTGGTTGATGCCAAAGGGGGAGAAGTTTAGGGACCAAAGAAATGAAAATGTATCAAACACCAAACACCACCAATTTAAAAGATTATTTCTTCAAGTGGTTTTTCAAGTGGTTTTGGTTCTTTGGTCTAAATAGGAAGTAAGTGAATTATGGAGTTAGGAGGAGGCTTAAGTCCATAATATCATATTGTGGAGACAAACATGCATCCTAGCAAGTAGATTGCATATTTTCATTCAAATGTTTGTTATATTTGCTTGCTTTGGTTGTTTTGTCATCAATCACCAAAAAGGGTGAGATTGTAAGGAAAATGGACCCCGAGCCATTTGGCTTAATGAGTTTTGGTGTTGGATGATTAACACAATATGTGAACTAATGTGTTTGCTAGTGTTTGTGTTTGTAGTTCATAGGATGCGAAGAGGATTGGACTAAGGCAACAAGGATGCAACACCTCAAAACAAGACATAAAAAGAAACATAGAAGTCCAAAACTCAAGAACAAAACAAGCCCGAAAGAAATAGCAAAGAAATCCAAGAGAAGGGCTGTCAGCTAGTGCTTGGTGGCGCACCGGACAGTGAACAGTAACTATCTGGTGTGCACCGGACTGTCCGGTGGGATAACCGGACAGTCTGCGCATAGGGGCCGCAGACAGGCACCCTCGGGCTATAGCACCGGACTGTCTGGTGTGCACCGGACTATCCGGTGTGCACCGGACAGTCTGGGTAATGGTCGGATCCATCGGTCGACTACTATAGACCGCAACGGTCGGCTGACGTGGCGGGCACCGGACACTGCACGGTGTCTATCCGGTGTGAACCGGACTGTCCTGTGCGCCCGTCGACACAAAGCCGCTGCTTTTTGTCCAATGGCTAGAAATAGTGTTGGGGCCTATAAATACCACCCCAATCGGCCATTCTCATGTGTGAGAGCCCAAGCAACGTACCAAGGCATATAGTGCACATTTCCAATAGCACAAACACCCAAGTGCTTAATAGAATCACTCGGTGATTAGCATAGGTGCTTTGCGAAGTGCTTAGGTTAGTTAGACCGCTTTAGCGCTTGCTCTAGGTGAACCCTAGTTAGTTGAGTGAGTTTTGTAAAACCACACAACCCCTTGGCTCTTGCGCGAGCCATTATAATTGTACCAAGTGGAGCGAGGGTCTTGCAAGACCGTGACAACCGCGTTTGTGTCACGGCCGCCACCGTGTACTGGAGGGAACGAGGCCCACAGTGTTTCGGCCGAAAGCTCGATAGTGGAGACAGCGGAGAGCGTCCGAGAGGAGCCTGAAGCGGAGCACCACTTGTGCATGGAGAAGGCCCGTGACTCTCTACGGAGTTACTCGACCGAGGTGCTTGGCCCTCGCGTGGGCTTCCCTTTGCGTAGGGGCACCAACGAGGATTAGTCGGAACCTTGCACGGTTCCGGATACCTCGGTAAAAATACCGGCGTCATCCATGAGAGTTTGCATATCTACCTCGCTCTTTAACTTCCGCATTTATATTAAGCATTTAAGTTTCAATCTTGTCTTTCTGCTTATATAGTGTAGATTGAAACTTAGCCATTGCGGTAGAGATAGAAACACTTAGACAAAACCTAGTTTGCACATTCTAATTTGATTATTTGCATAGGTTTTGCTCTAGGGATTTATTTGTGGCCTAGTTTAGTAAAAGTTTAGAAGTCCTAATTCACCCCCCTCTTAGGCGTCACCCGTTTCCTACAAACATCATTCAAAAAAGTTGACCTTAGTGACCCTATGTTCAAAGTTGGGATGATGTTTGAGTCAATGAACCTACTAAGGAAAGCTATTACTGGGTATAGCATGAAAAAGAGGTTTGAAATTAAGCTGCCAAGGAATGACAACAAGAGGCTGAGGGCTCATTATGCACATGGATGCCCTTGAATGTTATTTGCATCTATGGACAACAGAGCAAATGGCATCATGGTTAAGACCTACGTGTCCACTCATAGATGTTCGAGAGACTGGAATTTGAGGAGGTGTACTGCTACATGGCTAGCTGAGAAGTACATTGACTCCTTTAAAAGTGATGATAAAATTACTTTGACAAACTTTTCAAGGACAGTGAAAAGGCAATGGAATGTCACTCCTACGAGAAGCAAGTTAGTCAAGGTCAGAAGGCTAGCACTAAGGAAGATATATGGTGATGAGAGTGAACTATACAACAAGCTTTGGAATTTTGGACTTGAATTGAGAAGGAGTAACCCAGGAAGTAGTTTCTTTCTAAATTTGGTGGACAATCATTTTTCAATCTGTTATATGTCCATTGATGCTTGCAAAAGGGGTTTTCTTAAAGGATGTAGGCACAAAGTCTACTTGGATGGATGCCATATTAAGACAAAATTTGGTGGACAAATACTCACTGCTGTTGGTCTAGATCCAAATGACTGGATTTATCCAATTGCTTTGGGAGTAGTTGAGGTTGATTCAAAGTCAACTTGGAAGTGGTTTCTTGAAACACTAAAGCATGATTTATGTATTGAAAACACATATCCTTGGGCTGTCATGATTGACAAGCAGAAGGTGATTTTCCTTGAATTGTTTAATTTTGAAGCATGTCACATTTATCAAAAGATACTATTTTTTTGAATTCTTGTTAATAGGGAATGATTGTTGCAATTGAGGAGGTATTCCTAGAAAATGAGCACAAATTCTGTGTTAGATATTTGTAGTTCAACTTTAAGGATGCAGGCTTCAAGGGTGAGTTACTTAAGAACCAGTTATGGACTTGTGCCAGGGCCAACACTAAATTAAGGTGGAAGCAATAAATGAATAAGATGAAGGAACTCAGCCCTGCTGCTCATGCTTGATTTGAAAAAATGGCACCTAACACTTGGGTAAGAGCTTACTTTGCAGAGTTTCCCAAGTTTGATATCCTTTTGAACAACAGCTATGAGGTTTTCAACAAGTACATTATTGATGCTAGAGAATTACCTATCTTGAGCATGTTGGAGAGAATAAAACAAAAATTCATGACTCGATTCTACAACAAACAGAAGGAACTTAAGGACTTTGTAGGCACCATTTGTCCAAGTATTAGGAAGAAAGTATCTAAATTTGCGGATCTAGCGAATGTGTGCTATGTGTTACCTTCTAGAAGTAGGATTTTCCAAGTTGTGGACAGAGATCACCAGTATATAGTAGACCTTGCAGCTAAGAATTGTGATTGTAGAAAGTAGAATTTGACTGGAATTCTATGCCAGCATGGTACAAACATCATGTCATGCAAAGATATGACCAGTTGGGAGAAAGTTGATGCCCCTACAGTCTCACCTCCTATCTATGTTATAAAACCTGGAAGGCCAAAGAGATGCAGAAGGAAGCAGCCTCATGAAAAAATTGGAAAGTATGGCCCAACTCTATCAAGGCATGGTGTGAAAATGACTTGCAACTATTGTAAAGGGGATGACCATAATGCCAAAGGCTTCCCCATCAAGAAGCTAGGTGTTAGTCCAGAACCTAATAATCTTGAGGTGTAACCTGCTCATCCTAAGGCACAACCTGATGAACAACCTGATTACAATCAAATGCTAGATGACAATCAAGTTGTCAGCCAAGATAATAGTCAAGGGGGCCACCAATGGACCAGATGACACAAGATGGTGATGAACCCCATTATTGCAATTTGATGATAGAAATGTGCTCAACAATGCTACTTCAAATGATGGAACAGGTCAGCTACTGCCAAATGCACTTTCCACCCATAGTCACCTCAAGAACTAAACTAATCACTATTTTTGGCAGGTTGGTCCTAGTCAACTACTTTCACAGGAACCTAAACATGTTGTGTTGAATGTAAATTCATCATAGCAAACATTCTTGTGCCAAGGCCTATAGTCCTCACATCAGCAACCAAAGAAGGAAGGAACACAACAAGAAAAAGGATTGCAAAACCACCAACAAAGAAGGGAGAAACAAGGACTAAGAAGAATAAGAATTAAAGTAGATGTATGCAGTTTGATCAAGACCGATGAATGCCTTTAACTATAATAGTTGAGCATGAATGCTTTTGTATGATGCACTGATTCTCTTGATCAGTCTTTTGTGTGTGTTATCTACAGAGGGCAACAAAAATGCTAGCTAAACATGAATGCTTTTGTATGTTGCCTATATGAACTTAAATGGCAACAATAATGCTTATGTGAACTGGGGATGAGGTTTACAAATGCTTAATGAATCTGAGTACTCTTTTCATTCATTACCATCATAACTCTCATCAAACAATCCTTACATATAGATTAATCACTAAAATGCACACACATAAGACTGATATTATTTTTAGCGGTACAACAATCTTAACTAAGTAACCCTACTACTAAATCTAGCTTCTGAACCATTAGGCCATTTGCTTTTCCATCTTCCCTCTTCATTCCACAACTTCCTGAAACATCAGCTTCACCAGTAATCATCTTCATCTTCGCTACTTGGCTGAATATTGGTTGATGATTATGTAGAACATGGCCATTCTCCATCAAATATTGCTCATAGTCATCTTCCCAGTACTAGAAGTCACAACCACTAGCATCACGCTGCAGACATATACAAATCAATCAAAAAATCAAATTCACACATGAGTTTACAGTCCAAACACACTTAAATCCCAATCTGGCCTTGTATGTCGGGCAGATGTAGAAGTACCGTCCATAGTTCCCGCTTGTCTTGGCCCTGAGTGCAATCACCTTTCTTGTATTGCATCGGTCACATATGACTAGAGGAAGAACATTTGCATTCCTCCGTCATGGTTGACCTATGGAGGTGGATGTTCCATCCATGGGTGCGATGCGGGTTAGTAGATCTAGGGGAGGGGGCAGAGCTGCTAGGGAATCGATTTGAATATAGGAGGCTATGGTTCTTCCATGGGGAAGAAACGAGTAATTGTGTATGTAATGCGGTTCACTATGGCAGCCATGTCGACAAGCAGTATGCTAGAAACCAGGTTTTGTACGTTATAGTGAAGTTTGAGCACTCGAATTACCCTAAACCCTAAGTTCCTGACCGCTGGTGTATTTCACTCAAATTGTAAGACTAAAAAATAAAGTATAATAGGTCATGCAATCAGATATCCCATAAAATACACATCTACTAATGAAAGAAATGAGGTTGTAATCCTTATCTCATAGGTTGAGTATAACAAAAACAAAGCATTTTAGTGCCTAAACAAGTTGGAGTAGGCTAGATTTGAGACCCAACAACAACATTCCATATGTATTTAACATAATAACATGACTAACCATTAGGTGGTAAAGCAGCTCCCAAGTGCACGTTACCCACAAAATATCCAATTTTGATCACTAAATTTTAATTATTATGGTCAAATTTATAGTACATGATTAATTTTTACGAATTCATTGTTGTATACAATTTCACCAGTTCACACAAGTGGATTTCCATATATAACTGAAACCAAACTCTAGATTAGATCCTTGCATGATTTTTGTAGCCTACACTTTGGAGTCTGGATGTTCTGATACCCACCTATACCATATGAAGCCTTAGAGCTTCTAACACTCGTAAATTCCTAAGAAACACGGTAAGGAAACTAAGAAATAAAATTCAGAGCCTAGGATAAAAATGTATTAGTTCTGCCTGTTTGGGTTCCCACCCCTGCTATTCTCAACACAGTTACTCTAGTAGAGGCCACTGCGACATTATAGGACGCTGTTGTTGTAGATGATGAGGCAAAAAGGCGATATATGACGAGACTGATCAGAAGACAACAGATGAGGTGGAGGTAGATGAAGTGGCAGCCGCAACCACTGACAACATTAGGTATTTTATGCTTAATTAACATCTTTAAAATTTATAATAATATTTGTTTCATTTTCAAATAACAAGTTTCATTTGGCGTAGGTTTTGTCAGCCCCTAACATTGAAGCCTCGAAAGGAATTCGAGCGGGGCAAATAATAAAGCCGATGGGGACCAGGAGTTGGGAAGAGGTGGACTAGGACAGTCAAGGCCATCGTACACCAATCAGCACCGTGATTGAGATCTGTTGTAGATTCTTCTATCCGAGGATGGTCACTAAGGTCGGTGGGACATAGCGGCTATTATCTAGAGCCATTGGAGCCAAAAAGCCCTATGGCTGTGGCAGGTCCCACGCAGACGCCGTGTGGGAAAGCTTCTGGGTTAGTTTGTCTCCCTCTTTAATTTTTAACGTATTTCGTTTTGATGGTAACAAACAATAATTTGTCTATATTGTAGGAACAATATCGCTTGCCTAATGATATGAGCCTTGATGATCTGCACGTGCGATAGGTTTTTAACATCACTGTCCAAACAGTTGTGAAGGGCATGATGTATGATGCACGAGTCAAGGCGGTGGCCATCTAACATAAGTGCCATAAGACAAACATGAGTAGAGAGTCGGTTAAGAAGATATAGCTAATAGCTATGCAGTACAGGGAAAGTGAGATGGATTGGCTGAGCTAGCACTCGAATGCTTGGCTCTAGTTGTGCGATTACTGGGCTTCGAACGAATTCAGAGCTCGATTAGTTAGAAATCGTGGCAACCGGTTAGTAAGCCTAGTCTCCACCACTTTGGAGCTAATGGTCACGTTGGCAAGGCTAAATGCCTGGTAAGTTAAATGATTGTCAATTCTATTTCTTAAAAAAATGTTGACATGTAATCCTGTATTGCAGGCTTCTCGGGATAGCGTCGAGCCTACCATTGTCCAGACATACGTCGCGGGGCACAAGGATCCAGATCCGGATCACCCAGAGATTCTTTGCGACAAGAATGCGACACAAAAGTTGGTACATACGAATACTGACTCAAAACTCTCATTTTGCATTTTTCATTCAAAATCAATGTTTTGCAGGGTTGCTATATTGAAACCATGCAAGAGAAACATGAACCCAATGTCGACTGGATGACAGCTGACTTTGACATGGCGGCAGCTTATGCGGCTGGTGGAAGTGTGCGACATGGGAGGTACTTGTATTGTCGATTCATTTTATTTTGATAATTGTGATTCTACCTTCTTGTGTATATTATAACACTCTATGCAGGTTTCCTATCGGCGACGAAGTTATGGACCGTCTAATTTATAGTAGGCAGTCATCTTCCATTGTTGGGACCAGTCGGCCTCGACGATCATCTGCACAGGAGGAGGAGATGCAACAAATGCGGCAGGAGATGCAACAAATGCGACAACAGATGCAAATGATGCAATCACGACATATGTATATGCGGATGCATCAACAGGTAATAACACGACTTCCATTTAGTTATTTGTCAGTTTTTTTCAAATAAATCTAAATGCACAATTGATAATTTGTTTGCTTGCAGACGTACGGTATGCGGGTTCTGAAATATAAATCCTGTTCTGGAAGCTTCCCATCCGGGGAGGGAGCTAGAACAAGGTTTATATTTAAAAAAAATAAGGACGTGACTAGCCGACATTCTTATGTCCATTTTAGCTAAGAACGTCGGCTAGCCGATGTTCTTAAAGACACGTGGCAACATCCACGGATTGCTGGGTGGCCATTTAAGAACGTCGGCCCCCTCGGCTGACGTACTAAATGCAGTAAGAAAGGACGACGTTCATACGACCATGTGGCATGCCCACCGAGCCCTGGCAGCCTGTCACATGGCTCGTAGTTAAGAACATTGGTCATCTAGAACCAACATACTTAATGCAGTAAGATGTCAGTCCCGACATTCTTATTCGGTTAAGTACGTCAAATACGGTATGTCGGTTAAGTACGTCGGTAAGCAGATGTTCTTAACTTAAGAACATGAGCCTATTAGAGTAAGAATGTCAGTTTCTAGCCGACGTTTTTTCCTGTAGTGAAAAGGCAACTTATAATACCCAGATTATATATGAATATGGACAGTTAATAATTCTATTAGTGTATAGTTTTTTTTATAGTGCTCATTTTTTTACGAATAGAATAATTAATAAATAAAGGTTTCATAGGCATTCATTTATAAGTAAATATTAAACATTTAATTTTGAATATGGTTAAAGATCTATTCTATTGAACAAATAATCTTTGAATGGTGTGATTTAATTGGTAGTGAGCTATATGTTTTGGCACCTTTACTTAAAATAATATGAATAGTGATAGAAGTAAAATAAAATATACTTTGCATCATGCTTGATTTTCTTGTACTGTTGCACTCATTTGAATTTATAATCTGGATTTGGATTTGAAGTAAGGATTTAAAACAAAAATAAGACAGCAGGAAAAGAAAACAAAAAAAGAATGATGAAGCCTCATATCTATGTGAAAACCCATGGCCGTTTGGCTCACTAGCCCAAACGTGGACATAGTTTTTTGTTTTTGATTTCTTTAATCCCCTAGCCGATTGACCTCACGGTGATACCTCAGATGACTTCATCCCATCAGTCCCTTATGTGTGGGGCACAACAAATTGAGCCGTTCACGTCTCCTGGGCATGCCGCATACATGCTTCCTTGGTCACCTGCAGGTGGGATCGGTGGTCCAGAATCATCTCTTGTTCATGTCTACTTCCTTTTATTGGCTGCCGAGAGAATTACCGTGCCCCTGTATGTGGGCCCTGCTCGACAGCCACTGCAGCATGACAGCCATTCTTCCTTCTCTCTGAAGCATGGGCCGGCAATCCAGGAGCCCCCCCTCCGACGAAATAGCTCATGCGCAAACAGAATTTCGAGGACCATGGCATGGCTAATTCCTTGGAGATCGTTTCCACCTGCCCGCATATAACCAGCCCCTGGCACCCCTACCCATCACGTTGAACAATCGTATAGAGAGAAGAGGGGAGCAGTTCCTTTGCGCTGGGCACCGATTGGCCGGAGCATTCTCGTTCCCGCTGCTGCGTCCGCTTGTTTGTCGTCGCCTGTTGCATGTACGGCTGGGGTTTGGAGTTAGATCCGCCCGCCGCCCCGCTGACTCGTGTGGATGCGCGCCGTGATACAGGGAGGAGTTGAGGAATGGTCTGGGCGAGTCTCTGGCTGCCTTTCGTGGCTCAGCCGGGGGAGCGAAGGATTGTGCCGGCGTTTGTGAGCGTGGAATGGACCACCGGTTCGACACCGTCACGGTTCGGCGCCGTACGACGGCGCGCTCCATCACAACACCGGTGAGTATCCTTCTTAATCATAGGCTACGTTCTCAAAGTCGTTTGGTGCTTGTTTCTGTGCGTAACTGGCGCCGTGGCGCTACTGGCGAATTCTCCCCGGCGTAGAACCCTTGCTGGGTGCGCGCTGCCGTAGCTCTGCGTGTCAGCGTCTGGGTAACAGGCTGGAGGTTGAAGACGCACTCTGACCATTGGGGGTGTTGGGTGCGGCCGCGGTTAATAACGTGAACACTGGTTTGACGTGGGATTGAGAGTCATATGCGATTGTGGGGTTAGTGAAGATGGAGGCTTGGGTTGGGCTGTCGGGTGCTTCGACGTGCGGCTCGGCCGTAGCCAGTGGCGGCGCCGCCGCGCGCAATACTGGGAGGTAGACGACGGCACGGCTGCCGTCAGATCCATAGGGAGTGCTCGAGATTCATTCAAGGGAAAACGGTGAGCAATGGGGTAATATGTAGCGTTGATCCGAGAGCGAACGACTAGGATGGACTCTTAATTCATTAAATCTTGGCCGTGAACTCTGGATCTAACGGTTACCGTAGCACATCGTTTCAATCTGACACATATCTAATCTAACCGTAGCTTCAGATCGAACGTCCCAACCGGCCCCATACCCTTTCGGCCCTGGTAAAATTGCTAATGGGTCTATGTACCCCGTGCGATTTAACCCACAGTACAACATGGAGTACTCTGAGTCTTAGGATCTTTGCGCCAAGATACCTAAGTTTCTGTTTAATCGTGCGCACAATTCAGGACCCATGGGAAATTGATAAATGAATTAAGAAATGAATTTCTAGTGTATGAATAATTCTAGAACTCATTTAATTCATATAAAATTCATATTACGTTCAAATTGATCCATTCTAATTTCTATAATTTTGTAATAATGTTGTTTATCACATAGTATCTCTGGTTTGACATGAAAACTGGATTAAAATTAATATTTTGATTAATCTTATATCAAATACATAAAACCTTAGGAAATTCATAACTCCTCCATTTTAACTCCAATTTGATCCGTTCAAGTTGCGTTAGTCTCATATAAATATTTACTATGCAATAACAACACTTATTATACCATGTCTTATTATTTTATAATTATATCTGTATTTAACTCATGTTGGTTATAGTCTTGTTAATCTGCTCATCTACTAAAATATGATCTATGATCAATTTATAATTTAGATTAAAGTTGAATTAATTACTACGTTAGGTTATATTTTCTTTGGAATTATAAAACAAACATAGAACTTGATGTTAATCATTTAATCACATCATAACTTGATGACCACGACTCTGATCTTAGTAGTTCTCGATCCCGCGATCTCGTAGCAACGCGTAGATTATTATTATTCAGTCTATACTTATGTTTTGTGTGATGTTAATTTTATCTATACCATGTTTGTTTGTATTGCTACGACTAGCGTGAGGTCACGAGGATCTGAAGAATCACCATGGTAACTGGAATCTCAAGTGCCAGGCAAGTTGTGCCCTTGATTCATTTTTGTTACCCAATAATGTTCTTTATAATCATTTACCATGCATAGGTTTAATTTTGATGGAACCCAATAGGTCACCCTAGTCTGTTTATCCATTTTTCCTTGTTTACCCCTGAATCATATGGGTAGTTATGCTATTGCTTTACGTGGTTTTGGGTTAATATTTCATTATATCCATGTTTCAGTTATTTTGTTATTCTATTTATGTTCATGTCAAGATCATTATATTATTGTTAATTGGAACATAGAGCTTAACTTGAGAACCACGTGCCACCACAAGGGAGGAATGGGACCTCTTAGCTAACTAATTAGGAAAGCTAGTGGAAGACTACCTTACCCGAAAGGGGCAAGGGCAGTAGGGGAGTTGCATGCAAGGAGGTTCTCGGGTTGATTTTGCTGCGATGGCGGTCAGACGGGGGATTCTTGCAAGTGCTCTTTCCATAAACTGTAGCGGGTTTTCGGAAGCTAGTGGAACTTTGTAAAGGCCTCGTAGTGGATCCCTAGCCATTCACCTCGGTAGTGTCTAAAGGTCTAGCTAGCCCTGGCGACATGGGAAACACGACTTATGGGTAAAGGGTACAACCTCTGTAGAGTGTAAAACTGGTATACTAGCCGAGCTCACGGTCAAGAGCAGCTCAGGACTCTACGATGATTAAATTATGGAACCTAAGCTCAATTTGTCATTTGCATATGCATGGGATTATTTATTAATTTTGTTCGATTACTTTTATTTAAGGTTTGGTATTTACTTACATCTAGTAATTGCTAATAAAACTTTGACCAACTTTAAAAGTAATGCTCAGCTTTAACCTCTATTGTTGATCAGCCTTACACATCACATGAACTCCCACCTTTGGCGAGTTCATGTCATATTATTTCCCACAACTTGTTGAGCGATGAACATGTGTGAGCTCACCCTTGCTGTCTCACACCCCCCACAGGAAGAACAGGTACCACTGGATGGGGCGCATGGTGGATGTGCGTTGTGTTCATGAGAGGTATAGGTCGTCGTCTCTCATTTGACTTTCTGCGCCGAGGATGGATTGTAGATCCTGTTATATTTATATTTTATTTTGTAAGTCTTCCGCTATGTAATAAGTACTCTGATTATTATGATATTTATCTCTATACACTATGTTATTATATATGTTGTCTTCTTTGGCGCATGTATGAGATGCACCCGGCTTTGTCCCCTTAAAGTCCGGGTGTGACACAACTCTATTGAAAATCTATTATGTAGTAAAAATGTAGATCTAAGCAGCAAAAAATCTGTTGTAGCGAAAGGGTTCAAGAAAGAAAATATACCCAAAACAAAGTGATCCTTCTCTTGAACATTGTTTGTTAGCTCGGCTAACTCTTCTATCAAAATACACATCGTGTTTCATTTTGTTATGACATAACAAAAATATCCAAAATAAAAGGTGCACTACATGAAACCTTATGAAAGATCCCTATTTTTTTTTACGAACAGTTATCAGGTGATGAATTTCAGCAAGCGTAGAGTCAAGACCTGGCTGTGATATCTCCAACCCTTCTTATCTATCTATATTTAAGTATCTGAAAGGAATATATGCATTAGATAAATTGGTGCAAAGAATGAAAAGATCAAACCAACTCATTTGGCGTGTGCGAGCGTCTATGTGTGGAGGGAGTTAGCATATTATGCCATTTCGTCACAGGTTTCTCCTATCCGGAACAAGAACATAAGTTGGTTACTTTCAAGAAATTGTTTGCCACCTAGCACTGGCAGCAGAAACATCTAGAAAACTATCATTTTAGCTTACCTTCTTTAGGCTCAGGAATACATTTTGCAAGTCGATACTTCTATACGAAGAGTGTAGGAGAGAAAATGAAAGCTATAATGAAAACATAGAAGGGAGAACTAAAATTTCAACGAAAACAATTGTTAGTTGTACAATTGTACCTGTAGATGGCTCTTCACATAGTAAATAGTTACACCTTATACCTTTTATTAGTTTCAGCACACCGTTAGGAGTTGCTTTTGTAAAGATATGAAAGCAAACTATGCATTAAGGATGGTCTATGCTTGTCAACTATAGACAACCTGAAAACATGTGTGAAATAAAGCAAAATGAATGTGGGTACTTTATAAGAATTTCACCTAGTGATTTAAAACAGGTCATGGAACTTATTATGTACGGAACTCAAATGAGACAAATCTCAAGTTTAAGCACTTTTCTGAATTATCTGATGTTGTTCAAGGTGTCTTTCTTTCCACTCTTCCCATAAATAACTATGGCAGAGAGAATCAAACTTCACATATGATCCACCAGATATGGATCAGGGTGTGGATTGACAAAAGAAACATAAGTTTTAGGCTACCAGATATTGATCAGAGTGTGGATTGACAAAAGAAATAGAACTTCTTGGCTGAAGAACCATCAATTTTGACCGAAATAAAGAACCATCATTGTTAATTCGTACCCTACTCAAAGTTGATGTTGTATAGAATTGACTATAACTTTTTTTTTCTAGCTAGCTGTAGTAACCGCTACATCTAACACATGCAATCTATAACCACCAGACATGGTGCTCTGTCACAAAGCAACCTGGATCGAATCATATGTCAGCAGCAGCATTTAATGGTCTTAGTTACCAACAAGCACGAAGAGTCTGAAGGGAAGCCAACTTGCCAAGTCATATGTCGAATTTAGGTTTTTTATTTTCTGGTTATGCTTGCGGTGCAGTTTCCAGTCACAACCTGATAGATGCAAGCATTACATACTTGCAGAATAGAGTTGTGCGACTTTGCTCATGTTGTTTTGAAAATTTTTATGATATAGTACAGAGGATAAAGGTCCCCGCTGTAAGATGAACACAACATGATAACACTATACTGAATACAAACTAACGGCTCCAAATTTCATATCTATCAAGCAAACATGCAGCAGGGGCGGATTCAGTATAGGAAATGGACGTAGGGTGGTGTATATACCCGCTCTCGATTACTATGATTTCTTTTTCAAAACAAATTGAATTTAGTGCGTGTAAACATATAACTGAGTCAGATGATAAAACCTAACCGACATCTTCCGGATACAAATAACTCACATTATGTTTTGTGCACCGGGAATGGAAGGAAGGGCATACTAGGTGGATGCTCATCGGTGGAGAATATCCCGACGAGGAGGATGTCTCTCTATAGTAGTATGCAACAGATCGATCGAGCATGCACAAATCTGGCGAACTCGATGAAATTCGATGCAAGACATAAGACCTGAAGCTACAGAAGTGAATTGAGACGAGCAATGGGATTGTTTTAGGCTGGAATTGTTGAATATACCTGCTGCACTACTGGCAGAAGCACATCTCGTGGCCGGCGAAGACGACGACAGGCATCTTTTAAGTATATATATGATCTCATTAATAATGAACTTTATCGTAGAACTCATACATGCTTGAACTCTGATAGTGCTGTATTAGCCATGGCCAAAGTACATGAAGCCATTTATGGTACTCACCAATTGGCTTCAAAAATTAAATGGCTTTTTAGAAGGTTTAGGTTTTATTGGCCTAGTATGTTTGTCGATTGTTTTAAGTAATACAAAGGATGCCAAGTGTATAAAAAATCGGTTATTTATAAATGGTTCCTGTTGCCGAATTACATCCCATTATCAAGCCTTGCCCCTTTAGAGGCTAGAGTTTGGACTTTGTGGGCAAAATTCATCCATTATCGTCCAAGGAGCATAGGGTTGTATTACTAGCTACTAACTATTTCACCAAATAGACCGAAGTTGTTGCCTTGAAAAATATGACACACTAGGAGGTGAATGAGTTTGTGACTAAGCATATTATCCATAGATTTGGTATTTCCCAAATTTTGACTATGGATCAAGGGACTTCTTTTTATGTCCATAGAGGTTCGTGAGTTTGTTGAATCAAATAGGGTTAAGTTGTTCATTTCATCTCCATATTATGCTCAGACCACTGGCCATGCCAAGTTAAGTAATAAGACATTGATTAGCATTATTAAGAAGAAAATATCTGATCATCCTACGCATTGTCTTAAATTCTTGTCTGACACCTTGTGGGATCATAGAATATTTAAGCCACGTGCTACTAAGGTTTCTCCTTTTGAGCTTATGTATTGGCATGAATGCTATAGATTTGATAGGCAAAATGATCTATCTGTCGTTGAATATCATGGCTTGATGATGGACAATATTGATGAGGTGATTGACAAGAGAATAATGGATCTAAAAGAGATTGAGAAAGACAAGCTTATAGTTGACAAAACCTATAATAAGAAGGTAAAGACTAAGTCATTTCAGGTCGAAGATTTGATCTGAAAGACAATCTTGATATTAAGGAGCAGAGACCGAAAATTTGGAAAATGGTCCCCAAGTTGTGGAAGGCCTTACAGAGTCACACATGTAATATCTGGTAATGTGTACATGCTGCAAAGATTGAAAGATGAGAAGTTACAAAAGGCACTAAATGGTCGTTTTCTAAAGCAATAACATCCTAGTCTATGGTAAGATGTTGAGAAGATCGGTGTTCTCACATCGAGTTGTATTGATTAGAAAGCTTGTACCAGTTGCTTTTGATTCTCTAAGCTCCACTAAAAGGCAGGGGCATGTGTTGAGAACCAGATTTGGCACCTAGATGTCCGATCAGTCCAGTCTTGTGGCTCGGACGGTCCGAACTACAGACGTTCCGCATGATAGCCTGAATGGTCCGCGATTAGATTAATTTTGACTAGAATCCTTATCCCTTGCGTGATTATCCTAACAAATTTCGCTAGAAAACCTTTGGAAACCGCCTAGGAATGGATCCAGACATCCCCTATATATATGAAAGGGTACGGTCGATTGAAACACACAACAACCGATCTATCAAACAAACTTTACGTTATGCATTGGGAGTAGGAGTAATTTAGTCTTAGTTTTACTATTTCTCGACCTAAATATTCACCTCCCTTCGGTTCTACGTCGTTAGAGGCGTCTTGGGTGGCCTGCAGATTCCAAGGCAACTATTGGATCTTTCCTCCCGACGGGGTACATCCTTGGAGGCAAAATCTAGGGTTTGCAAGAAATTCATGAAGCCCTCTGCACCCTCTGCCTCCATGCTAACAGTATACATGCTTGTAGAGAAGAGCGGATCTCCCAGTGAAGAGTCGCAGACGATCCAATGACCTGTCGCGCTCCGGCTGCAAAGTGATCCCAAGGTCTCTTTCCCTGCGGGATTCAATGATCGTTGGTGTTTGGTTCAAAAAGACTTTTTTTTGAAATAAGTGGCAAAAGCTTTGCCACGCAAATATATTAGAAAAGGGAAAAAATACAAACTCTGCATTACACAAGATAACAGCAAAGCCCCCAAAACCACTGCACCCCCTAATTTACAAAAACAAGCTACGACTAAATGCAACCCCCATAAACTAACTCCACTCCCCTTGTCCTATTTAAATCCATTGATGCGTTCAGACCACTAGCATCCAAATGAGTGCGGGAGAGATGCTCTGCTTTCAAACACTTCCTTGATTGAGAAGGCAACCTGCTCAATGTCTCTTTGCTGCCCTTGGAACACTCGACGATTTCTCTCCAACCAAATGTGCCACCAAAAATATATCATAAGGCCATCAAAAAATTTCCTTGTATCTTCACTAGTACACAGAAGCTCTATAGTGGCGGTTCTAAACCTATTTACACAGGCGTTTTTCAGTACCGCCAGTGCTAGGGGTCAGTGGAAATCAGCATTTCCACTGGCGGTTATTTTGGAACCGCCAGTGAAAAGTGCATTTTCACTGGCGGTTTTCTTAAGGAACCGCCAGTGAAAAGTGCATTTCCACTGGCGGCTGAATAAAGAAAACCGCCAGTGAAAATGCATTTCCACTGGCGGTTTTATAAAGCAAACCGCCAGTGGAAATGCACTTTTCACTGGCGGTTTTCTTTATTTAGCCGCCAGTGGAAGTTTTCCCGCCTTTTTTCAAATTTCAAACAATACTGAATTATATATATATTTATTTACACACACACAAACATATATATATATATATAGATCTATATTGATATTGAAAGCAACATATATACATTTATATACATCAAAGTATTCTGTTTACAACCATATATGCTTCATGCATTCTATACATCATAAGTTTTCACCTAAGCTCTAATAACTATCTCGGCTAAGAGATAATCTACTAATTTCTGTTAGTATTCTAAACTCTGGCAAAGCTAATGTCCCGGAAGCATCGTGATATTTTCCTTCTGCGGGAATGACCTCTTTCAATATGAATGTGCAGAGGTCCTCGACTATGCCATACAATGCAGCTTCGGTCAAGTTCTCCGGGTTTCCTCGTTGAAATTGCTGTAAAGGAATTTTATAAACATCATCTATTTATACTCAATAATAACACATTTGCATCTTTAATGACATAAATACATACTTGACTATTACTAATAATACCTTGTCAGGGTTCGTGATGTATCGTCCGTTCACTCTCATGAACTCGCACGCATAGAATCCACATAGGACCGATCCTTGTGGTTGCTTGTGGCACTACATAACGGGAGATTGGTTATTTAGTTGCAACATTGTGTATGATATGTATTCATAAAATCACATACTTACCGGCCAGTGATGATGGATGTCTAGTGGCACGCCTTTTTTCGACAGGTCGTACTTTCCACCTCTCATCTTATAGAATCTATAAGCCCTGTGATCTCAAATAGAATCACCATGTTATTCTCAAATTTTAATCGATAAAAGTATGCATGCATAGAAAAGGCTTACAGCTCTAAGGTGCTGAGGAATTCTGCATATGTCGAAGGGTCGAAGTTCAAGGAGTCGAGCACCAGCACCTTTCCAACCTTAGGATAAATGAGGAATCATATCCAGTGGTCCCTGTACGAATCAAATTTGTGATGCATGTGTATTGAAATTATTGATTTTATTTATGCAAAATCACACTTACTTAAAGTTGTACGGGGCCATTATGGCTTCCCTGTCTTGAAATTGAAGCATTGCATGTCCTATATAGGTGGTGTATCGAGCTTCAAAATCCTTCTTCATATCCTTTATACGCTTCTCAACTTCTTCGTCCGTCTTTCCCCGTAATTCATCGTTGTCTTTCCCGATTCTAAAAGTGTGGCTTTCCTCGGATATAAGTATTGGGTTGAGATACCCAACCCTTTTACTGGCACTAGCATTGGGCTTGGTACCGTAAAGGATCTCCTGCTGATCATGTTGCATTCTGCAAGTCACACGTGCATGTCAGATATTGAAATTTTATACAGCTCACTAATAATAACACACATATGTGGAAGTATGAGCGACACTTACAATGCAAACATCGTTACAAGTTGCACGTCGAGTCTCTGAAGGTTCATCATTAACCACATGTCCTCGAATGTAACAACGGCCTTTTGGTCCGAACCAATAAAAGCATGGTCTGGTATATGCACACTGATGGTATCGATGCCAACCGATGATGCCCGCATGTACCAGTCATGCAACCTTTTAACACCAGCCGGGACCTTTCTTAGTTTCTCAAGAGGTAGCAGAGGTCTGCCCGACACATATTTTTTAGGCACGTTTTTGTAATCTGCCTTAGTTGGCTTCTTTATCTTTGCGGCCATTGCCTCAGCCTTTTTTGCAGACTCCTCGTGCTTGGCCAAATCAACAGTTTGTGACGTGAGGCTCTGTCCAATCCCTTTCAAAAACCGAGCTGTGCCAGCAGTAGTAGCTTTACTCTTCTTTTTCTGATACGGGGACACCAATTTTGGAATAGGAAGTTTAGATTTCTTTGATGGCCTTGGATCCTTTGATGGTTGTGGAGAAGGTGGATCCCTTGATGGTGGCGTAGAGAGTGGGTCACCAAGAGGATGGGGAGGAGAAGGTGGTGGAGCCCTGAATGGTGATGCTTGTGGCGGAGACGGTGGGTCAGAAAAAGGATGAGGAGCAGCATGTGAAGTTTGAGGAGGTGAGGATGATGGATGTACAATAGGAACAAAAATTTGAGAAGGCGGAGACGGTTGGGCCTATGACGCCTGCGACGAATTCGACCAATCAAGCAATTCGACATCCCTTCGAGGCCAAAGGATAAAATTCTTGATAGCTTGTCCAAGTTTCTCGATACCTTCGGGCCCAGGGATGTCTAGCATGTCGTCCTCGGATCCTTGGACGACCGACGTCACTTCTACTTTGCAATAATCATCTGGAATATCGTTTCCATGGAACTTACGTCCTGGGATCGCAAGGCCTGTGGCTACTTTCTTTGTACGTTTATTGTTAATACCATATCTTATAACCAGTGTGCACGCCACAGGCCTTGTGATGTCATCAACTGGATAACGGTCCTTATTTCCCGTTGAAGCAACAGAGCTTGGTAATGTCGTACAATCTGTGGAAGCCGGCGGTTGAGCTGCTGGAATTATTTGTATTTGTGGAGTGGTCATCTGTTGAACAGACATCGCACTCGCCAACTGTTGCATCAATTCTGGAGGAGGATTCGATAGCATTTGAGACATCATGGCTTTGAACTCTTTCTTGGCCTCCTCCTTAAAATAATCCGCCATCTCTTCCTTGTATCGATCACGTTTCCTGTACAGACCTTCCCACTGTTGTCCGAATCCTTCCTTCCATCCTTCCTTAGACGAGATTCCTCGTACACGGCCAGGATGCTCAGGGTTACCGAGACCAGCCGTTAGGATGTCTCTTTCCCTTTGTGGCTTAAAAGTTCCTTCGCTCTGCTTAGCTGCCATTGTATATATGTTTTTTGCCGCTTCTTCAACAATGGGATCATCAAAAGATACACCGGTCTCGGTTTCCCTTGGTTTTCTAGCACGGAGCCAATTTGCCGCCCTTTCACCAAGTTGCTCGGACAGCGTCGGCAACCCTGCGGCCTTCTTCTCGGTGTCTTCTTGTCTCCATTTAGGAACCTGACGCTTGTAACCACCTGTGCCTAGGTGGTGGCGGTACTTGTTCTTCTTTGATAGTTCTGAATTTGCCTCACTTAGAGATATGAAATCAGGGCTGCTCCTCTGCTCTAGAAATACTGCCCACTGACCTGCTGAGATTTTATATTTTTTGGTCGGGTCCAGACCTTTCTTTGCAAACTTTGTGTTCATCTCAGACCTCCAGTTTCAGAAATTGATTGCAAGCTGCTTCATCGTGTATTCCTTCACGAGTTCTTCTGAACCCCAAGGCAGAACGAACCTCATTAATAGCTTATTCCATATTTGATTCTTGACATCATCTGGCACATCTCTCCACTGTCGTATTGTTATGTCAAGATTATCTCTAACTAAAAACCCAAGTGCATTCCGGAACTTAGGTAGTGCCTCTTCTGGAGCTAGGGGCTGACCTTTCGGGCTCACGTCTGAGATTTTGTATGTTTTGTCGGGAAACTTGTTCAGCCCCCTGTCACCTCTTTTTCGATCGCTCTGCTTCCTTTTCCTTGACGTCTCGGTTGTTGTCTTGGTCTGTTCCGGTGCGTCTTGGGTCGGCTCCGGTACGTCTTCTTTTCGTGCCACGGCTTCTTCGAGTATCGCACGAAATTCAGACACGACCTCTTCGAGTATCGCACGAAATTCAGACACGACCTCCTATTCATGTAATAAAATGCACAAGAGATCATGCATGTGAAATCAGTACGGTACACATACGAAGCTAAAGATGCGTACTTTTACCTCAGCTTCTTGTGGATCATAAGTAGGGTCACGTTGCAACTCACGGAGAGCGGCCCTATCTATGCTAGTGGTAGGAAAAGGGTCGCTAGGCGTTTCATATCCTTCACTGCTGGATTGTTCTTGAGCAACACTCTTGTCCATGTGCTCGGGCACTAAATCTTGGTCCTTGATCGGAGAACTCATTGAGCTATATATATACAAATACATAAGCAATAATTAAATACATATTAACACATATTAACGTAAGCAATAATTAAATTCATATTAACAAATAGTATAATTAAATACATCCTCAGGCACTAAACCCTTAACCCTAACCCTAAACCCTAACCCTAAACCCTTAACCCTAACCCTAACCCAAAACCCGAACCCTTAACCCAAAACCCGAACCCCTAACCCAAAACCCGAACCCTTAACCCTAAACCCTAACCCTAACCCTAACTATAACCCTTAACCCTAACCCTAACCCAAAACCCGAACCCTTAACCCAAAACCCGAACCCTTAACCCTAACCCTAACCCTAACCCTAACCCTAAACCCTAACCCTTAACCCTAACCCTAACCCTTAACCCTAACCCTAAACCCTTAACCCTAACCCTAACCCAAAACCCGAACCCTTAACCTAAAACCCGAACCCTTAACCCTAAACCCTAACCCTAACTATAACCCTTAACCCTAACCCTAACCCTAACCCAAAACCCGAACCCTTAACCCAAAACCCGAACCCTTAACCCTAACCCTAACCCTAACCCTAACCCTAAACCCTAACCCTTAACCCTAACCCTAACCCTAACCCTAACCCTAACCATAACCCTAACCCTAACCCTAAACCGTAACCATATAGTATCGTATAGTCGTATAGTATCGTGTAGGACGGGGAGAGAGTCGCATAGGACGTATAAAGAGGGAGAGAGGGAGAATCGTATGGATATTATCGAGTTACGTATAGAGAGGGAGAGAGGGAGAGTCGTATAGGACGAGGAGAGGGAGAGAGGGAGAGTCGCATAGGACGTATAGAGAGGGAGAGAGGGAGAGTCGTACGGAAATTATCGAGTTCAGATCGAATTCGGATCGGATCGGATACGTATATTATCGAGTTGTGACGGATAAAATTACAATGTATATATTCAACATACATTTGAACACATATGAACACACATATATATATTGAACACATACATTTGAACACATATGAACACACATATATATTGAACACATACATTTGAACACATATGAACACATATATATATTGAACACATACATTTGAACACATATGAACACACATATGAATAAAAATAAGTATTGTATGAATACTCTCATCTCCTCTCCTCTCTCTATCTCTCTCCTCTCCCTCCTCTCTCTCTCTCACCCTCCTCTCCCTCCCTCTATCTATCTCCTCTCCCTCTATCTCTCTCCCTCTCTCTATCTCTCTCCTCTCCCTCCTCTCTCTCTCTCACCCTCCTCTCCCTCCCTCTATCTATCTCCTCTCCCTCTATCTCTCTCCCTCTCTCTATCTCTCTCCTCTCCCTCCTCTCTCTCTCTCACCCTCCTCTCCCTCCCTCTATCTCTCTCCCTCTCCCTCCTCTCTCTTCCCTCTCCCTCTCCTTCCTCTCTCTTCCTCCCTCTCGGCGGCGGCGGCGCGTGCGCCCTCCTCTCTCTCTCTCTCTCTGCAGAGACGCGCGCAGGGGTCTCCCTCTCTTCCCTCTTCCTCCTCTCTCTTCCCTCTCACTCTCTCACTCTTCCTAGCCTTAGGGTTAAGCCGCGCGCGGCGGCGGCGGCGGCGTGCGCCCGCGTGCGCGGCGGCGGCGCGCATGGCGGCGAGCGATCATAGACGAAGAAAGGGAGAGAGAGAGAGAAGAACTTACCTACGGCGCGGGGACGATGACGTGGACGACGGCGTGAACGACGGCGGCGCACGGCGGAGAAAATCGCCGGGCGAAAATTTTGGCAGCCTGACGGCGGGAAGATGGAAAGACAGGGCGCCAGAGACTTAGTGAAATTTTTCGGCCCCGCGCGCGCTCCTTTATATAGGAGATATTTCTACTGCCGGTTGACAATGAAAACCGCCAGTAGAAATCATTTCTACTGGCGGTTGTCATAGAGAACCGCCAGTAGAAATGCCATTTCTACTGGCGGTTTTCATCGACAACCGCTAGTAGAAATGATTTCTACTGGCGGTTTTCATTGTCAACCGCCAGTAGAAATGTTTTTAGTATATTATTTTTTATTGTATATTCATACATTAAGTATATAAATTTTTGTACATATTAAATATATAAATATATATATTTAGTATACATAATATATATATTTATATATTACTTCTCTCTCTCTCCCCTCTCTCTCCCCTCTCTCTCCTCTCTCTCCCCTCTCCCTCCTCTCTCTCCCCTCTCCCTCCTCTCTCTTCCCTCTCTCTCCCTCCTCTATCTCTCCCTCTCTCTCTCCTCTCTCTCCTCTCCCTAGCTCCTCTCTCTCTCTCTATCCTCTCTCTCCTCTCTCTCCTCTCCCTCTCTCTCCTCTCCCTCTCTCTCTCTCTATCCTCTCTCTCCTCTCCCTCTCTCTCTCCTCTCTCTCTCCTCTCTCTCTATCCTCTCTCTCCTCTCTCTCTCTATCCTCTCTCTCCTCTCTCTCTCTATCCTCTCTCTCTCCTCTCTCTCCTCTCTCTCTCCTCTCTCTCTCTCCTCTCTCCCTCCTCTATCTCTCCCTCTCTCTCTCCTCTCTCTCCTCTCCCTAGCTCCTCTCTCTCTATCCTCTCTCTCCTCTCTCTCCTCTCCCTAGCTCCTCTCTCCCCTCTCCCTCTCTCTCTCCTCTCTCTCTCTATCCTCTCTCTCTCCTCTCTCTCCTCTCTCTCTCTCCTCTCTCTCTCCTCTTTCCCTCCTCTCCCTTCCCTCTCTCTCCCTCCTCTGTCACTAGAATGCCCGTTCTTGTAGTGTTTAAATACTACGTCGTCTCCTGGCTTCGCGTCTCTCATCACCATTGGTGTGAAGTTCTTTCACAAGTATCAGATCTGGTAAACATCTTTCCAAGTTCTTTTACAACATGTTCTTTGAAGATGCTTGTTTCTTACTGCCTGATATGTATATATTAGTCGAATAGTCCTCCCTGCTTTTATTTTACCTCGTTCTAGGTGATAAACCATGATGGCGGCACTCCAAAGAAAGCCAAGGTGGTGGTGGAGGATGAGGAAGAGGCGGGGTTGGAGGATGAGGAAGAGGCGACTGTGACACTATCCATGTGCAAAGTGCAAAGTGCTGCATCCGCACAGACGGTAAGTGCTGGACCTGCTCCGAGCGCATTGGCAACAATAGCTCTCTCTCCCTCTCCCTCTCCCTCTCCTCTCTAGAAAGTCGTGTAAAGTTACATGCTTCGGTTTGTCGCTAACAATAATCAATTACATGACATGTCCTAACAATAATCAATTACATGACAACTATATAATCTAGGGAGCTATTGTTCTGCCTTGTCCATCGTGGCGTACCCAGGGCATCGAATTGCGTGGGATGCTTCGCTCAACGTTCCTTATCTTGGTTGGATGGTCTATGAAAAGAGACATGTCATTGAACTGGTTAAAATCCTCTAAATCAGATACACCATCAACTCCTATAGCTTGTTGTTTTCCAGGAAAAACTACATGCTTCGGTTTGTCGGTGCTTTTCTTCTCATTGTTAGAAATGATCTGTTCAGCATAGAAGACCTGTGCAGCACGATTAGCAAGGATCCATGGGTCATCTTTGTAACCTACCTTACTTAGATCAAGAACTCTGACCCCATAGTTGTCTACCGTGACATGTTTGTCTTCAACCCATTGACATCGGAAAACCGAGATCTGAAATGTACCATAGTCTAGTTCCCATATGTCCTCAATAAAGCCAAAATATGTAATAATCTCACCAGTTTCATCATCTATGGCTTCGCATCGAACACCACTGTTTTGTGACATGCTCTTTTTGTCCTTGGACTTGGTACAAAATGTGAATCCACTAATGTCATAGGTTTGCCATGTTGTGACCTGGCGTGGTGGTCCAGATGCCAAGCCCTTGATGGTTTGTTCTTCTATTGTTTCTCCACGTGGAATGTCCTTCACCATTAGCCATGTGTTGAACCGCTGCTTATGTTGCTTCATTACCCAATCATCCGTATGCCCAGGATTTTGCTCGCGAAGCTCATTGATGTGTTGTTGGATAAATGGCTCCATTATCGTTAGCTGATGTAGGATGCTCTGATGTGCCTCAAGTACTATATCGTAATCCGGTGGGATGAAAGATTTCCGTCCCATCCTCCCGCTTCCATACAGTCTACCCTCGTGTCGTGACGGAGGCAGACCTATTGCAACCTGGTCTTTTAGGATACTATTGCAGAATGGACCTCCGGACTCAATGGCCTCTTCGGTACAGTACCCCTCTATCATGGATGCCTCGGGACGAGCACGGGTTGATACATAGCCATTCAGTATTGACACGAAACGCTCATACGTCCACATTTCATGCAAGTACATAGGACCCAATGCTTCTATTTGTGGCACCAAGTGCACCACAAGGTGCACCATAATATCAAAGAACGATGGAGGGAAACACATCTCAAACTGTGATATTGTCTCCACTGCGAATTCCTGAAGAGATGCCAACTCATCACGGCCAATTATCTTTTGTGAAATCCTGTTGAAAAAGTAGCACAACCGTGTGATTGCCATCTTTAAAAACAAAGGATTTATAGCCCTGATGGCAATAGGTAGGAATGTAGTCAGCATGACATGGCAATCATGTGAGTTGTAGTTGGTGATTGTCAGGTCTTTCATTGACACAATACTCCGTATGCTAGAGCAGAATCCGGATGGGACTTTCAAATTCTTGAGCCAAACACACATCGCATGTTTCTCATCTACATTGAGATTGTAGCTTGCTGCTGGGAGATGGTACTTCCCATTTTCTTGAAGAACGGGATGTAGTTCCTTTTTTATGCCTAAATCTACCAAGTCCATGCGTGAATTGAGCCCTTCTTTTGTTTTGCCCTTTATGTCTAGCAAGGTGCCCATTATGCTTTCAAACACGTTCTTCTGAACGTGCATACCATCGATCGCATGCCGCACATCTAACTCTTTCCAGTAAGGCAAGTACTCGAAGAAAATAGACTTCTTCTTGAATATAGCCCCCGAAGCTGGTTTGACATCCTTCCTTGTTTTTCCGTCTTTCGTCTTCTTCCCGAAAACAAACTTGATATTCCTGACTATTTCAAAAACTCTATGACCTCTATTGTTACCCGATGGAGCAGTAGAATGTAGTTCACCATTATTGTCGAAGTACTTATCCATCTTTCGCATGCGGTACCTGTGTCCTTCCAATAAAAAGCGTCTGTGCCTCATGTAAACTATCTTCCTAGATGCAGCAAGGGATACGTAAGCAGTTCCATCAATGCATACTGTGCAACCAACCTTTCCCTTAAACTGGCCTGATAATGTGAAGAGAGCAGGGTAATCGTTGATCGTAACAAAAAGAATTGCTCTCAGCGTGAATGAACCTTTACGATACTCATCCAACATTTGAACACCCGTTTCCCACAATATTTTCATATCCTCCATTAAGGGCTCCAAAAATACATCCATGTCAACTCCAGGTTGTGTAGGTCCAGAAATAAGGATGGTTAGCAAAATGTACTTCCGTTTCTGCATCAACCATGGAGGAAGGTTGTATATGGTGAGGATCACCGGCCATGTGCTATGCTTGCTGCTCCTCTCAGCAAATGGGTTCATTCCATCAGTACTCAGTGCGAACCTAACATTTCTCGGTTCATCGGCAAAGTCTCGGTGGTTGTCATTGAAATCTTGCCACTGCTTCCCATCGGCTGGATGTCGAAGCTTCCCATCGTTTTTGTGCTCATCAGAAGCATGCCAGCTCATAAGTCTGGCATCCTCAGGATTAGCGAACAAACACCTCAATCGATCGACGACGGGGAGGTACCACATCACCAAAGCAGGAATCTTTTTGAGCGCATAATAGTCTACTTCTTCTTTTTCTTTGCTCGTGGATTTTGAAGTCTTTTTTTGGGCTTTCTTTCGCTTCTTCCCTTTAGACACGGATGCAACACACTCTTCGTCCTCTCGATAGTCTTTATTCGTCTTGTACCTACTTGCACCGCACTTTGGGCAGCTCTACAAGTCTTTATAATCATCACCTCGATAAAGGATACAGTGATTTCTACACGCGTGGATCTTCTCCACACCCATAGTGAGCGGACTGATTAGTTTCTTTGCATAGTACGTGTTAGCAGGCACATTGTTCTCCTTTGGAAGCATGTCTGCGATAATACTCAAGAACGCATCGAAGCCAGCATCAGACACACCATATTTAGCTTTTAACATCAACAGCTTTAGCACAGACCGGAGCGTCGTGAACTCTTTGGTACAACCCTTAGACTCATCGTACAAAGGCTCTTCTGCTGCCTTCTTCAGGGACTCCATACCTTTCATTAAGAACATCGATTGATCTGTATGACGACGCAACATTGCCTCTAGCAACTCTGCATCTTCCTCATCCATAACACTTGGCAGAACATGAGGTCTATCATGTTCATTTCCTCCAGCGTAACCATGATCAGTAACATTTTGCACTACATGTTCGCTCTGTGGAAGAGGTTGGTGTGTCTCGTGAACGAACTGAAATCTGTCGTCGATGTTCTCAGGGTTTCCAGTCGTATAAGGCGAAGAGCTACCCTCTCCATGCTTTGTCCAAATTGTGTAATCCTTCATAAATCCTCGGCATACCAGATGAGATATGATTTGTTCTGTGTCATTAAATACAGCAGCATTTTTGCAGTCCATGCATGGACAATATATGTGTTTTGTCTTTGTTCTCCAAGCATGGTTCGTAGCGACATCAATAAACCTATGGACCTCGGATATGTATGATGGATCTAGCCTTGATAAGTTATACATCCAGGATGTCCTCTCCATCACCACCTGTAAAAAAGTAACATAAAACACATGGTAAAACCCTATATCCAAAAATGTGGCTAAAATGTGAAACCCTCTCTCTCTCTCTCTCCTCTCTCTCTCTATCCTCTCTCTCCTCTCTCTCTCACCTCTATCTCTCTCTCCTCTATCTCTCTCTCTATGGAGGATGAGGCGGAGTTGGAGGATGAGGCGACTGTGACACTATCCATGGAGAAGGACGCGTTGGAGTGCGACATCTGCTGCCTACCCTTCCAGTCCGAAGTTTTCATGGCAAGTCAGATTACCATGCATGTATATATACAGTACATATTGATCGGTAGACTCCAGCATGATGCTCTGCTCTGTGTAAAATCAGTGCAAGAACGGGCATTCTGGATGTGCAAAGTGCTGCATCCGCACGGACGGTAAGTGCTGCACCTGCTCCGAGCGCATTGGCAACAATAGCTCTCTC
The DNA here is from genome assembly GCA_029449295.1 of Zea luxurians. Lineage (NCBI taxonomy): Eukaryota > Viridiplantae > Streptophyta > Magnoliopsida > Poales > Poaceae > Zea > Zea luxurians. The sequence goes on along the minus strand of JAOPSE010000114.1, from coordinate 6,743,870 downwards.
TCCCTCTCCCTCTCCTCTCTAGAAAGTCGTGTAAAATTACATGCTGCACATGGAGGATGAGGAAGAGTCGGGGTTGGAGGATGAGGCGACTGTGACACTATCCATGGAGAAGGACGCGTTGGAGTGCGACATCTGCTGCCTACCCTTCCAGTCCGAAGTTTTCATGGCAAGTCAGATTACCATGCATGTATATATACAGTACATATTGATCGGTAGACTCCAGCATGATGCTCTGCTCTGTGTAAAATCAGTGCAAGAACGGGCATTCTGGATGTGCAAAGTGCTGCATCCGCACGGACGGTAAGTGCTGCACCTGCTCCGAGCGCATTGGCAACAATAGCTCTCTCTCCCTCTCCCTCTCCTCTCTAGAAAGTCGTGTAAAATTACATGCTTCGGTTTGTCGCTAACAAAATGTAGTTAGACTACTTTATCTCTTCCAATAAAAGTAGTTAGACTACTTTATCTCTAACACATGGTGAAACCCTATATCCAAAATGTGGCTAAAATGGAGGAAAAATGAACAAAATTTGGCAAAAGAAACATAAGCCAAACTTTTTTAGCAACTAATAAACAAAAAAATTAATACCCAAACCTATCTTTAACACATGGTGAAAGCCTAGTTTCAAAATGTAGTTAAAATTGAGCAAAAATAAACAATAACTGACAATTGAAACATAATTAAACCAACCTTCCATACAACACATTCACCATTCATAAAGCAACTAAATATGTGTTATGGATAAACTTATTTGATAACTAAACATGAAAAAGGAGAGGGAATAGACAAAAACTAACCATCTTAAGCAACCTCATTTGAGGAAATAGAGAAAATTACCTAGCTATACTCTTCTCTCTCACATGTAAAACCCTAGATCCAAAATGTGGCTAAAATTGAGCAAGAATGAACAAAAATTGACAAAGAAACATAAACCAACCTTTCTTATCCACCTTCTTCGAAGAAATGAAGAGCAAAACCTCCCTCCTTATATTTTTTTGAAATCTGGACCTCCAAAATCGCCTCCAATGGAAGCTGGCTGCGAGCATACAGTTCACTGTCGGGGGAAGAAGAGAGCTATTTATAACAGACAGTTCACTGGCGGTTGGCTTGAAAAACCGCCAGTGGAAACCAATTTCCACTGGCGGTTATCTTAACACAACCGCCAGTGGAAATAGGGTATTTCCACTGGCGGTTCGGTTACACCAACCGCCAGTGGAAATTGGTTTTCCACTGGCGGTTATGTTACACCAACCGCCAGTGGAAACATCCTATTTCCACTGGCGGTTGTGTTAAGATAACCGCCAGTGGAAATGTGTTTCCACTGGCGGTTCCAAAGCCGGGCCCGCCTCGTTTTTTTTACTGGCGCGCGATAACTGAAACCGCCAGTGATAATTTATGGGTGCCGCAGGCTATGAGCTCTTTTCTACTAGTGCTTTACTGCAGCGATTCCTCAGACTTTTCCACCATGTATATAGCGATCCTGGATTCTGAGTTCCTTGTAAGAATGAGAGGTTGGCCCAGTTCATTATCTTGTCCCACACTTTTTCTGTGAAGGTGCAGTCCTTGCACAGGTGAACCGAAGTCTCCGGTGACGAGTTACATAAGCAGCAAATCGGGTTCGATGGCCATCCCCTTTTTCAAGATTGTCAGCAGTCAACACCCTTTTGTGTAAAAGAGTCCACGCTATTTTAAACTTGTTTTATAAACCGTATAGTATACAGATATATTGTATAAAATAGTGTTTTATACGACCATCTACACGATCCGTAAGAGAGGCAGCCGGATATAAATAAATGTTTTAGACCTGCACGCTGCACCTGCAATTCCTGCTCCCCTTGAATCTGCAGGTTTTTTTGGCCGGCGTACAGCAATGACCTTGAGCTGGTGGTGGACACGGTCTGTCGGCGCAGTCAGAGAGCGCAAAGATGAGCTCGCCGGCGTGCCTGAGCATTCCTTCCAGAGCGTGGCCCTCGTCGTTGGCTCCACCGGCATAGTAGGCGCCTCCCTCGTGGACATCCTCCCACGGTCGGACACCCCCGGCGGGCCATGGAAGGTATACGCGCTCTCCCGCCGTCCACCACCGCCCTGGTCCCTGCCGTCATCCTCCTCGCTGACACACATACACGTCGATCTCACCGACTCCGCCGCCGTCGCCGAGGCCCTCACGCCGCTCACCGACATCACGCACGTCTTCTACGTCGCCTGGTCCCCGCGCGCCACTGAGGCGGAGAACCAGGAGGCCAACTCCGCCATGCTCCGCAACGTCCTCTCCGTCGTCGTCCCCAACTGCCCCGCCCTCGCCCACGTCTCGCTCCAGACGGGCACCAAGCACTACCTGGGACCGTTCGAGCTCATTGGCAAGATCCCCACTCCGGACCCGCCCTACACCGAGGACGTGCCGCGCTGACTGCCCAAACTTCTACTACGACCAAGAGGACGTCCTCTTCGCCGCAGTCTCCCGGCGCGGCGGCGCCGTGAGCTGGTCCGTGCACCGCCCCAACCTCATCCTCGGCTTCTCTCCGCGGAGCTTCTTCAACGTCGTGTGCAGCCTGTGCGTGTACGCCGCCATCTGCCGCAAGGAGGGGGTCGCTCTGCGCTGGCCGGGTGCCTTGGCTCCTGGGAGAGCTTCAGCAACGCCTCCGACGCGGACCTCATCGCCGAGCAGCACATCTGGGCGGCCGTCGACCCCATGGCCAAGAACCAGGCGTTCAACTGCAACAACGGAGACCTTTACAACTGGAAGACGCTGTGGCCCGGTACTCGCCACTCGTTTCGGGCTGGAGTGGGACCGGGTACGACGGCGAGGAGAAGCAGTTCAAGGTGTCGGAGGCCATGGCCGGGAAGGAGGCGGTGTGGGCGGAGATTGTAAGGGAGAAACGGCTCTGTGAGACACGCCTCCGCGACGTTGCCGATTGGTGGCTTATCGACGTCGTGATCTATGAGCATGGCGCCAACTGGAAGCTTTTGGATAGCATGAACAAGAGCAAGGAGCACGGATTCCTCGGCTTCCGCGACACAGTGAAGTCCTTCAAACAAGTGGATTGACAAGATGAAGGCCTACAAGATTGTTCCTTGAATGTACCTTGGAGTGGATGTTTATTCTGGTCAGTTTCTTTGATAACGCTGGCTGCGACATCTTTTCAGTATCAGGTATATATCAAACTGTTCCCGAGGAATCAAATAAGATGAATACGTTTGTTCTTCTGTCCCTTGTATTGTGAAATAAATATGAATCTATTCACATGTGTACCTGGATGAATCATCTAATGTGTTATTCTTTGTCTTCGGCGAAGTGCCCTGTACGCGCTACTTGCATGTTGCAACTTGTGTAGACCAATTCCTGTGGAGCTGTGGCCACTTTGCACTGACAACAACCCCCGGTCAGGCTTCGTCTGGATAGGACTTGATTAGCGTGGATTGGGGCAAACCTCGACAAGCATTCCGTTGGCGCCAAAGGGACCATCAGGCCTTCAATCATGCACATTTCCCACCTGCTAGGGTTGGGTGATCCCCTGACCTCCATCCACCAGATCCCCACCCACCTGGTGCTCTCCCTTGCAATCACATTATATTGATTATTTGGATGGGCCTGTCAAGGCTTCAGATTACGCCAACCATGCACATTTTCTTGAATTATCATGCACATCAGGAGAAGTTCAGATTAGGTATAAACTTGCTCTTTCATATCATATTAAAACTTTACATATGTTGTATCACTAAAATATGATCCCTCCATTAATATAACAGGATACTACAGATCTTTCTTATCTTCCTGAAAATGTGGCACTGATCTAGACACTACTGAGTGAGGTGTTGGCAAGGGGTTAAGTATGCAGTATATAATAGTCCAACGGAGAGGTTAAGAAATCTGGTTTGTCATATACTAGTGTCTAACGCGCGCCCTGCTTGCGCTGGTTTTTTTTATGTCCACTAAAATATGTATGTAAATAAGATCCTACGACAACACATTGATTGGTAGAAGGAATAGCAGATAGATATGTGACTCGCCCTCCCTTGAAGGCTCTGAGCTGCACTTCTTTGATCTAATTTTTGCTTGCCTTAACAATGGACTCCTTAGCTGCCTTTATAGATCAGGCGCCTAACAAGCTCCCTAACAAATCTTAGTCTAAATGACAATCTTATCTTATCCTCTAAACTCTATCTTAACCTTATCTCTACTAACTCTATCCTAACTATCCTAATAGATCTGCTCCAATAGAGCCAGCCCAGCTAGCCCATCAACTGCCCATAACAACAATAGTGATAGTTTTTTTACATAAACAAATGGAAGGTGCAATGCAATTTCTTAAAATGAAGAAAAAACACTAATATAAGTGGTTGATCTAAACAAATGAAGAGGAAGTAGTGCAATCTAACCTGTTTTGTATGAGCTATATGTCAGGGCATAAGGAGACCCACAGAGGGGATGCGGCAGCAGCAATCATAGGGCCTTCCAAGGGGATTAGCTAAGGATAGTTAGAGATAAAATTAGAAGATTAGTTGAGATTATTTAGGAGATTAGTTGAGATTATCTAGGAAGGTTATCAGTTAGTATTTGTTGAGAGTTTTTTAGGAGAGTGTTTAAGGAGATAAGGATCTCTAGCTAGATAGGGGCGAGCAACGGCCTATTTATGTAATTAATGGATGAGAAATAAAACAGACAAGAATTAGAAGGGAGAACCCTCATCTTGCTCGGCCGTGAGCAGAGGCCCCCAGCCGACGTTCCTGTCCATCGATACCCCTCTCCAATCCCTCACCTATCTAGAGACCATAACATCCGGTATCGGATAGCTTGGGTTTCAATCTGATCTCATGGCTTCCTACTGACCAATTTCGCGGCGTCATCCTGGCAACCGGCGTCCCCATCTCCATGGACTACGCCGCATGTCACCTTCGTCACGCCGTCCTGGCACCGATGTCCCCCATCTCATGGGCTGCGCCGCATGCCACCTTCGTCACGCCATCCTGGCAACGGGCGTCCCCTATCTCCATGGGCAGCATTGCCTGCCAATTTTATCACCACATCCTGGACGCCGGCGTGCCCATCCCCAGGGACAACGCCAAATTTCATCACATCATCTTCGTTGATGGCGTCTCTGTAATACTCAAAATTGTATACAAAGTAATATAGAGAGGTACTCCTCATTTATGTGCCTTATTTGCATCATGAAAAGAGCATACATTAAAATTAAGAGTGATTAAATTAAACCAATGACACTAAAATAAAAGAAAGTGCATCTTGTTGGAGTTTTATATGTTTGTGCACTAAATAAAATAATAAGGATAATAATAATAAGATAATAATTCTAAAGGTTGGATCAAACCCTAAATTAAAAATTAGGGTTTTTTGAAAATGAGAAGAAGAGAAATGATATACTATATAATTATATTTCTAAAATTGGTATTTTTAACTTCACACAAATAAATGAGAATGAATTTGGCACAAATTCGAATTTAAATTTGAATTCAAACTAAACTTAGAAAGGAAGAAAATAAAAGAAAAAGAAAATAAAAGGATAAAAGCCATATGGGCCACTCACTCCACGTCTGGCCCATTACCCCTTCCTTACCTCGCGCAGGCCCAATCCCCGTTTCCCTCTGCGCGGCCCATCACCGCGTACTGTCGCGCGCGCTTGGCCGGTCGCCCTGCGGGCCCGTCTGTCTGCCGCTGCGCTATCCTCCCCGCTCGCGCTCGCTCTTTCCCTGTCTCTGGCGTGTGGGCCGGTGTCGTTAGTGCCGGCTTCAACCACCTGGTTGAAAAGCTCACCGCCGCCGCGGAATCCTCGCGCGCCAACCCCCACCTCGGCCACCATCCACGCCCCTACTTAATGCCTGGAGCCTATCCGCGCCGTCACGAATCCCGTACGCCCTAGCTCTACCACTAAACCGAGAAGTGAAAGAGTAGCGCCGCCGCTGTACGCCATTGCCGTGGCGATTCGCCTCGGCGAACTCCCCACCGCGCCACTATCTCGTGCCGTCTCGCCACCAACCAGGAGTACCGGAGCGCGGAAAAGCCGTTTGTGCCTCACCGAGGAGCGAGAGGCCGGGGAATCCCCCATCCACGCGCTCCATCGTCACGGAGTCATCAAGCACCGCGAACCAACCCCTCCACCTCGACCATTGCCGGTGAGTACGCCTTCTCTAGTCTCGCCAGTGCCTAATCGAGATGTAGCATGAGTCCAATTAGAGAATGGGGGCGGGAATCGTGATACCGGTCAACTCCGGCGAGGTTCAATAGTTGCACCACTGTCCTTGGCTGTGCGTCGCCGGCATTGACACTGTTTTGGGCGCGAGATAGACCAGAGGAGGTTGTGACCGTCAATCCGATCAGGGATGGCTCTAATTAGACCTCGCGTACTGGTTCGTACAGATTGCACGACGACCCGTCCGATCGGGATCAGATGGTGATTACTCACACTAGGACTCATTAAATCAGGGCCGCCGATGGGGGATCCAACGATGGGATCGCATACCGCCTTGCGGGCAGTCCGTTCTAATCTGGGCCGCTAGTGTGTAAACGGACGGCTCGGATCTACGGATACCTCTTCGGCCGCACTTTTTTGCTTAAGAGACCCTGGTCCTTTTACTTAACCAACCCGCAGTCCATGTAGCAGTAATCTGTGTCCTTGGAAGAAACATACTGGTTTAGTCCGCCTGGGTCTTCGTCTGAAAATCGACAGCCCAGTCCAGAGGATAATAAAACGCGAAAATATATTATCGAAATTCGTTTTGTAATTACAAAAACAATTCTAGAAACTTTGTAAAATTGCATAGAAAATTCATTTTAGTCTCCGAATTGATCCATTCCAATTTCTAAATTTTGTAATATTATGGTCATCATTTAGTGTCTCTGTTTTAAATAAAAACAATAAGAAATTAATTTCTCATTTAATCCTATTTTAAAGCACATTAAACCTTTAGAAATTCATAACTTAAAATCATAACTCCAAAATTAATGATTCAATGTTCCTAGGATCATATTTAATATGTAGATTTTTATTGTATATTTTATTTACCTGTTTGGTATGATGTTAATTTTTGCTATACTATGTATTTATGTATTGTGTTGATGCGAGTAGACGAGCAGCCACTGTGGATTCTGAGGTTCAGCAGGTAGAAGTTGCTGAGCAGGAGCTCATTGAAGGCAAGTTTGTGCCCTTGATCACTTATTTTTACCCAGTCATGTTCTTATTATTAATCATAATGATCTGCATAGGTTAATTTGATGGGACCCCTTCTTAGGACACCCCAGTTTGATTATCTTATATACCTTGTTTTGCCACTAAATAATTTTTGGGTATTACTTGCTATTGCTTATTGTGGTTTTGGGTATGGAGATACACTATTCATGATTACACTTTTATTATCTTTTTATTATTATTGTCATAGTTAAGATCAGTATGTTAATGTAACATGGAGCGACCACCCGGGAAAACAGTGCTACCACAAGGGTTTAATGGGATTGCCCTTGGCTGATGAACTAGGAAAGCTAGTGGATGACTTCCTTACCGAAAGGGCAAGGGCAGTAGGGGAAGGTGGTCCAGTGTATGGAGGTCCTTGGGTTGATTTTGCTGTGATGGCGGTCAGACGAGGGATTCCTGCACTGGAGCTTCCTATAAACTGTAGCGGGATTTCTGAAGCTAGTGAAACTTTGTAAAGGCCTTGTAGTGTTACCCTGCCTCGCCTCCTCGGTAGAGGTGTATGGGATTGGTCGTCTCTTGGCAGAATGGGTAACATGACTTGTGGGTAAAGATACGCAACCTCTGCAGAGTGTAAAACTGGTATCACTAGCCGTGCTCACGGTCGTGAGCAGCTTGGACCCTCACAATGATTAATCTATGGAATTAAAACTCAATTTAACATTTGCATCGCAATTTGGGATTATTTTATTATTACTTTTTTATTTATTATTATTATTAAGGTTTGGTATTTACTTACACTTAGTAATTGCTAATAAAATTTTGGACACCAACTTATAAAAGCAATGCTCAGTTTCAGCCGTTTATTTTGTTGATCAGCCTTACATTTCACATGAACTCCCACCTTTGGTGAGTTCATGCACATTATTCCCCACGACTTGTTGAGCTATGAACGTATGTGAGCTCACTCTTGCTGTCTGACACCCCCCGTAGGAGAAGAACAGGTGGTCGAAGAGGAGCCGCCTAACACTGAGGCTTTTGACTTGATCTAGGTGGCGTCTCCCAGTGAGCTTTGTGGCGCCAGGGAATAATATTTAGTTCGCTTTATTTTTATCATTTATTTTTGTAAGGCTTCTGCTATGTAATAAGTACGTTATGATATTTATGACATTTATCTCTATGCACTCTGTTATTATGTGTGTTGTTCTTCCTTAGCGCACATATGAGATGCACCCGGATTTGCTCCTTAAATCCGGGTGTGACAGTCTCCGTCCCCATGGGCGACGCCACTAGGGGCAGCCACGGCTCAGCAATCACCAGATCCATCGATGGGGTACTTGTGGACCAACATAAGGGCTGATCTCGTAAAGATGCAAGCCACTCTCCAGAAGGTTGAGTAAGGGCTGCTGCAAGGCAGCAATTCAACATGAGCAGCACCAGCTGGCGTTGTCCGCACGGCTCCAGACGTCGGCGGCTGTGGGCATACAAGCTGCTGCTCGTGGCTTCCTTGCACGGCGGAGAGTGCGGGAGATGCACCGACAGATGCTCGAGGCAGCCTTGGTGACGGTTGACCTCGGCACACGGGGCACGACCTCGCCCTGTCGGACGGCCATCATCAGTGGCACCGGGCTATCTCCAAGTGCGAGCATGGTACGTGTCCCACGGGCGATGAACTTCAACTCTATGGCAGTGGCGGTAGGGAAGGCACTCCCCTCGGCATCGGCAAGGGCGCACTATTTAGCGCCACCACATTCCGCTACCGGCCGCCACGAGGGCGCCTCCACTGGTTATTGCTACGACCTACTCTAGGTGCCCGTCCATGTGCTCCCTTTTCATCTAGATGGCGTCCATGGGATCCAGGTGGCTGCACACGTGGGTCCTCGGTCATCAAGCCTACATCGAGACGGTCCTTAATCGACTCAGACGGAGACACTACACCGAGACTTTCTTCTCGTGAAAGTCACCCGCCCGGTCTCAGCTTAATCATTTAAACCCAAAAACTTGGTACCTGGCAGAGGTACATCTTTTCTGATGTTGAATCCATCACGGCCGTGATGGATCCACCATCAAATTTTATTTTCAAAAACATCCTTCCCACTTTGCCAATCATCTTTTGTAAAACAAAACCTTTTTTTTTGCTAAAGCAATACTAAGCATAGTAAAACCTTTTATAAAAAGGGTTTCAAGGAAGGGTAATCAAGTTCAAGGAAGGTAATGCAGGAATTGTTTAAGCAATCAATTCCTATTACCTAATACAGCAAGCAAGTGAGAAAGATTTTAAAAACATCAAGGAAGGTGGCAAATGCACCGGGGCTTGCCTTCGTTAGTAGGTGAGTCAGGCTCGGACCCGCAGATATCAAGGTAGAAACAAGTCCCTGCTGAGATTCCAAAGGTGGTGGTGTCTTCTCTTCAGTCACTTCGATCTCTTCTTTGTTTTCTAAACATAACCATATATATGTATATAAGATTGAATGCCATGTAATGCTCATGAGAGTGCAAAGATCATAAAAATTTATTATTTAAGGTCTTGAATACAATTTTCCTTCACGGAACTCCGAGAACTTAGGGTTTCCGGAGTCAGTAAAGGAGTTCAAAGGGCAGGGGTGGGGTTTTGGGTTCTAGTTATCAAACAAGGCTCAAATCAACCCAAACTCTACCCAAGGCTTCTAACTAATGTGTAGAGCTCATATAAAAAGTTTGGACATTTTTGGAATTACCATTTATTTTCTAAAAATCCAGAACTAATGGTTTAAGCTAGTTTAAATGCCTTAAATTTCCTTATTTAATCTAAAAATCATGAAACTATTTTTATTAAATACTATGAAAAATAAGAAGTCTAGGAAAATTGGTTTGACAATTTTAGGATTTTTCTACAAATTTATAACAAATTTCCAAAGCTCTACTGAAAAAGAAAAAGAAAAGATTTAAATAGTGATGGGCCGTTTCTGGCCCAGGTAGCCCAACAGTACAGCGAACAGAGGGAGCGCGCCCTCGCGCGTCCGCGCGCGCTGGCGGATTTGCGGAAAAGTCCTTGGGGTTTTCACTAACTGGGATCTGGTTTCTTTACTGTTACCGAGGGTCACTAACAACTTACGGAAAGGTCCTTCCACTTTCTTTTCTTCCCCACGAGTATCCCTGGCCACGGCGTGCACGCGGATCACCCCTGGCATAACCCGTACTGGTCATGGCTGGTATTGGCTGCTACGGCTAGCGATCGGAAAGGCATTACCAACTAACAGAGACCTCAGAACACGCATCAATTTGACACGAACGCACTGAGAATGGCCTGTCCACGTGCACGACGGAAACCGTGACCACGGGCACGCGTTCCCGCACAACCAGGGCCGGATTGAGTAATCAGACTCCATGATGAGCTTCACAAGCGAACGGAGTTGCAGAAACAACATTCGACTTGGGCAGAGCCTTACCAGGGTGATCTGGCCACGGAACGCGGAGTTTTGTGCTTGCCGGAGCCAGAAAAGGGGGAAACTGGGGTCGCGGCGGCTCTGGGCGAAATTGGGAGATGGGATCGGGGCTATAGGACCGTAAGAGGCTGTGCTTTCATCGTGCGCAATCAATTTGGCGAAGGTGGAGAGGGCAGTGCGAATTTGACTTCGATTTGGTTCACTGGTGTCGGGGACCATAATTAGGGGTACCCTCAAGACTCCTAATTCTCAGCTGGTAACCCCCATCAGCATAAAGCTGCTAAGGCCTGATGGGTGCGATTAAGTCAGGGATCAGTCCATTCGAGCGACTCGATCACGCCTCGCCCGAGCCTAGCCTCGGACAAGGGCAGCCGACCCCGGAGGATTTCCGTCTCGCCCGAGGCCCCCCTCCAACGGTGGACATATTTTCGGCTCGCCCGAGGCCCTGCCTTCGTTAAGAAGCAACCCTGACTAAATCGCCGCACCGACCGCCCAAGTCGCAGGAGCATTTAATGCAAAGGTGACCTGACACCTTTATCCTCACGCGCGCCCTCCGGTAGAGCCGAAGTGACCGCCGTCACATCACCGCTCCACTGACCGGCCTGACAGAAGGACAGCGCCGCCTGCGCCACTCCGACTGCAGTGCCACTTGACAGAGTGAGACTGACAGGCAGTCAGGCCCTGCCAAAGGCACCATAGGAAGCTCCGCCCGACCCAGGGCTCGGACTCGGGCTAAGTCCCGGAAGACGGCGAACTCCGCTCCGCCTGACCCAGGGCTCGGACTCGGGCTAAGTCCCGGAAGACGGCGAACTCCGCCCGACCCAGGGCTCGGACTCGGGCTAAGTCCCGGAAGACGGCGAACTCCGCTCCGCCCGACCCCAGGGCTCGGACTCGGGCTCAGCCCCAGAAGACGACGAACTCCGCTTCGCCCGACCCCAGGGCTCGGACTCCTCCCTGGCCTCTGCCGAACGACCTCCGCCTCGCCCGACCCAGGGGCTCGGACTCGGCCTTGGCCATGGAAGACAGACTCGACCTCGGCTTCGGAGGAGCCTCCACGTCGCCCAACCTAGGGCGCAGGCCAGCCACGTCAACAGGAAGCGCCATCATCACCCTACCCCGAGCTGACTCGGGCCGCAGAGAACAAGACCGGTGTCCCATCTGGCTAGCTCCGCCAGATAGGCAATGATGGCGCCCCGCATGCTCTGTGACGACGGCGGCTCTCAGCTCTCTTACGGAAGCAGGAGGACGTCAGCAAGGACTCAACCGCTCCGATAGCTGTCCCTCCGCCAGGCTCGCTCCTCGCTCCTCCGACGGCCACGACTTCACACCAGCTGGGTGCCAAAATCTCTCCGGCTGCCACATCGGCATGTACTTAGGGCGCTAGCTCTCCCCCGCTAGACACGTAGCACTCTGCTACACCCCCATTGTACACCTGGGTCCTCTCCTTACACCTATAAAAGGAAGGACCAGGGCCCTCTTAGAGAGGGTTGGCCGCGCGGGGACGAGGACGGGACAAGCGCTCTCTTAGGGCCGCTCGCTTCCCTCTCCGCGTGGACGCTTGTAACCCCCTACTGCAAGCGCACCCGACCTGGGCGCGGGACGAACACGAAGGCTGCGGGATTCCCACCTCTCTCACGCCGGTCTCCGGCCGCCTCGCTCCTTTCCCCCCTTTGCGCTCGCCCACGCGCTCGACCCATCTGGGCTGGGGCACGCAGCGACACTCACTCGTCGGCCCGAGGGACCCCCCGGTCTCGAAACGCTGACAGTTGGCGTGCCAGGTAGGGGCTCGCTGCGTGTTGACGAACAGCTTCCCATCAAGCTCCAGATGGGCAGTCTCCAGCAACCTCTCCGACCCGGGACGGTGCTCCGTTTCGGGAGTCTTGGGTTCATGTCCTTCGACGGCAGCTACGACATGGTACTCCTTCCACCGCCGCGCGACAACGACAATGGCGGCCGACAGCCCGCCCGCCGGCGGCGGAATCGACGACGTCTTCCCCGCGTGGTGGAAGAACAACATTCGAGCTCGCCCGTCCCTCTCCCCCGCCAACGGAGGAGGAGGCGGGGCAACCAAGGCCAAGCAGGAGGCCGCGCCTCGTCGGCTGTCGAGCGAGTCGACGTCCCTAGCGCCCCAACGGGGGGTGCGTCGGGCGTCGACCTCACGTTTGAGACGAAGGCGAGCGCCGTCTCCCCGCGACACGCCAATCCCGAGCAAGCGGACGACGCCAGCACGCTCGCGGAAGGCTTGCTGGGTGTCTCCCTCGTACCTGAGATGACGGTGCAGTCAGTCCCCGACGTGACTTCATCGCCGTTCGTCGACCAAAAGGTACCGACCGATTCCCATCCTACTCATTTGGATTCAGCCTCAACCCGCCTAGCGACCTTGCTTTGGCGGGCACTCTCGTAGAGGCGAGTTCAAACCCTCCGGGGTTTCGCATGCGGTCGCCTTGGGACCGGCCGACGGACG